>LPNX010115072.1:65206-75876 GCA_001517045.1 Pseudotsuga menziesii
AAGTTTTATATATATATATATATTATTTATTTTAGTAACTAACTACAAACAAGGTAGTTATATTAAACAAATTGTCTCAAAATAAATATAAAGCAACAAAACATTACAAGACAAGATTTCAAAAAAACAAGCCCATACTTAAGGTGTATTTTATCACCTAAACGTCATGTTTAAGGTCCTTGGAGCATGTGGCCTATTATTACCAATGCTCTTGACAAATTCCTTTTGAAACCATCTAACCTTTAATCTTGGAGTGGGTACACCTCGTCCAACTTTCCTTATGTGCATCCATAGAGGTAGAGGATTATGGTTCAACATAAAAGGGAATGCCTCCAAGACCCATTACCAACATTAGACAATTGTGAGACTAGAGAGACAATTGAACCAACCTTCACATCTAGTTTGAATTATTTGCATTTTGCACTAACATGAAAGTCGACACCTTTTCCTTTAGTTCCTTCAACAAATTCCTTTGAATTATGGTCTCCATTGCACATCTATCTACTTCTTGAATCTCCACTGTCATTTTATCCTTCCAATAATCATAGAAATGACACAAATGATGTTATGAATCGACCACAAGCCTTTGAGCTTCTGCAACGCCATGCTCGCACCACCAGACAACCTTCCTTGCTTCTGGAAGGTCACACTAGACACACCATCACCCATGCACCATCCTTAGACAAGAAGAGGATGACCAGACTAAGCATTGCTTGAACATATCAGAAAATTGAGAGAGTTTTGACATTGAACCCTAAAGGAAACTACTGTAAGATCCCAAAACCGAGATTTCCAGTGTGAAGCGTGTCCAAGGCACCCATAGAAATAACTTTGATGGATAACACCAATACCACCCTAGACTGATATAAGAAAACATGCATTGTAGGTTCTATCTATTATGTAGTCAATATGCCTTGGCACTAAAGAGGAGAAGTATGTAGAGGTAAGGGGAGTAATGAGCCATAACGTGTTGTCACTTCTAACTTGAATGGCATAATTTTTATAAAGCTCTTATGTCAAGGATTAAATGTGATTAAATTCATGAGAGGGGAGAACATACAATTACCCCTGCTTTAATTCTTAATGCATGTTCATAAATCACAACACCATGATTGCAAGACTGCAAGAATTCGAGCACATTGAAATGGTGAAGAAACTTGACAATGATCGACAAATATCCTACTATTAGTGTATGCCTTAACCATGCTTCTTATGGATTTGCAAAATCAACTTCCATATTTCCTCGTTTCTTAGGGACCATAAAGAATCCCCACACCTACCACCTTGAAAATAGTGAAAACATTATTATATACATTTATAACGTGTTTGAAATGTTTTAGATGATAATATTATTTATGTTTTAAAAATGTATATATATTTTTTCATTGGAAAAAAAGCGCAACTTATATTAAAGTAATAAACCACTTTTCCATAGATCCTAAGATCTTATAGATGGAAAATCATGATTGTACCGAGACTGTTCTCTCTACAAAAAGATGCAGAGTATACGCAACATATACATAATAAAAAAGTATCCTCCAACTATACAAACAAAACCAGTAAAATCAATCTTAAAAAAATGATAAGTGGGAAACATTATATCAATCAACAAGTCCGAAAACAAAAAGTATACTAGCTCTATATAGAATTTTACTGTCGATAGGGCCTATGATCAAACTAAACTTTAGTACCATTTTCCAGTTCCCATCTAGTACAATGGCCCTCCTCAACCTGAAGGCTTGAATTTGAAAAAGAATTAGTTAGGATGTTTCTTTCCCTGTAGATGTGGTCAAAACTGACATATTGAAAAAGATCCCATAATCTGTTAATATCCTCATAGATAAGAGAGAGGAGTATATTCCTAGGGGGTATCCTCCCCTTTAACCAGTCTATAACTAGCTTGGAATCCCCAAAGACTTGTAGGAATTGGACCCCCTTCTCATGTGCCAAAATTAGAGAAAGATTTAGAGCCACAAGTTCAGCTTTATTGTTGGTACTCAGTCCCAAGCCTGCTACAAAATTTATCCAATGAGAATCATTTATCTGCGAAGAGCCCAATCTCCCTCCATGGGGGGGTAAACTTGAGCAGCTCCATCTAAGTAACCAAGGAACATATATGTCTATAGTCTCTTCCACTATCCTTCTAGGTCTAGAATTCTTAACCAATTGTGGGAAGTGGCTAAGAGAAACCATACCTTTGGGTGCATAAACATAAGGAGCAAAGTATAAATCCTCAAATATGGCTTTATTCCTAGCTAGGCACACTCCTTAGATGAAAATGGAAAGCAAAGCATAATGATCCTTGAAACCCACGTTGTTAGTCCATGAAAATAGAGCTTGATCTAAAGAATTACCTGTCCATATGAAAGGTAGACCATAAGAATGAGATGCAAATTCCCACATCTTTGATATATAAGGACAAGAGATAAATAGATGCTCAATATTTTCATTACCTTCCTTTTAGAGGAGACATCTACCTGGACCTTGCCATATTTTCAGTTGAAGATAGTACCATACCGGAATCCTGTAGGATAATGTCATCCAGAGAAAACACTTACACTTTAAGGGACACTTGAACTTCCAAATTGCTTCATGCCACTAGTGAATGACTTGTTGTTCCTCCTCTTCTTGATTACCTTGTACCCAATGTTGGGTATATAAGAACCCTCAGATGGGTTCTTAGACCATACTAACTTATCTTCATAATCCTTCATTCTTATGTGACTATCTTTGAGAGCTTTTAAGTACTCGTCCCAAAAATCATGTCATCCTGTGTCACAATACCAACTGCCTCAACACTCAACTAGTGTCGAGAGTATACATTTATGTTGATGAGGTCACTAATCTGAGCTAAATGAACATAACCCTAATCCCACAACTGCACCAACATGTTCCAAGGAGGTCCATGGGAAACCTTACACCTAATCCATGGATCTTGTCCCAACTTTATCTTTCTTCCATTTCCAACTTTCTAGTGCAACCAATCTTCAATGACCTCAAAATATATTGTACAAACAATGATTGCATTTTTAATTTAAAATTAAACCAAAATAAGAATGAAATGTTATTTTGTGTGTGTGTGTGTGTGTACACACACACACACACACACACACACACACACACACATATATATATATATATATTATTGTACTAGGCCAAATTTTACCCAAATGAACAAGTTGTTAAGCACTTCAAGAACAAATTATCGGGTACTTCATGACCAACTCTTGGGTATAAGTTTGGGACACAATATCCAATAATGATCCCTTGCTACGAACATCCTTCGTATATTGTTCACAATGAAGTTTTTTTATATGACATAAGAAAATTTATTATTTCCCTTTTGTTTCCCTTTTCCTTCCCAAGTCTTTCTCCCTTCTAATATCGAATGGCTTATCCTATTATTTGGTTTTACACCATGTTTACATTCAATATGTATGGCCTTAGCACACACCTCAACAAGGATCTTGATCTCAAAAAGCAACACCTCATTTCTAATTCAATTGAACAACCCATTGATGTACTTTATCATAATGTTCTCGTCAAACTAGTCCATACCCAACTAGATACACATCCTTTTCAACTTATTTTTATATTCTTGAACTCTTTGTCCTTGTCTCTATCTAATATGATACCTTATAAACTCTTGTTCTACTTCATATCCTTAAAAATGGAATTGTTTCTTAACAAGTGCTTTAAGCTCCTCTAAGTTTTCAACTTTCTTCTTCTTGGTAACAAATCTCTCTTGACATAAAATTGAACAACCCATTGATGTACTTTATCATAATGTTCTCATCAAACTAGTCAATACCCAACTGGATACACATCCTTTTCAACTTATTTTTATATTCTTGAACTCTTTGTCCTTGTCTCTATCTAATATGATACCTTATAAACTCTTGTTCTACTTCATATCCTTAAAAATGGAATTGTTTCTTAACAAGTGCTTTAAGCTCCTCTAAGTTTGCAACTTTCTTCTTCTTGGTAACAAAGCTCTCTTGACATAAAATTTCCCACCATAGCATGACATATCCATCCATCCATTTTATGATAAGAGAAATAAGTATTTTATGTATCCATAATCTCGTGGAAACTAAAATAGACTTCTAGTCGCCTCAACTAATTACTTTGTCGATCAAGTTTCATCTAACCATCATAAAGTTTTATCTCCACTTAGCTTCAACTCTAAAAGGGCTCATGGAACTTTGAGAAACATTTTCCTAAGGAAAAGTATTCTTAGGATTCATCTCGGGACTCTTCCTTTTCTTTATTAGGGCTTTCCTCTCCTCCAACCTAGGCTTATCAACCATAAATCAAACCAAATCATATAGTAGGTCTACAATACCTTTTACTCATGTCTCTAAATTTATAAATCTACATCCACCTTCACTGATCTCTTGGCCTTTTTGTAGCATAGTTTGACTTACACGACAACTACAAATATTTAAGGCAATAATGTATCTTTGCCTTACGAATATCATAATCTAGTTTTTGTCACTCCTCGAGCTAATAAGAACTTTGTTATGATCCCAAACTAATCCATTTTCTATTGGGTAAGTCAAAATCACCTGGAATATATCTACATATGATAGATTCATTTAAACAAAATGATTATCTAATAAATATTACAACTTAGATTTACTTTGTCATCAAGCATTTAACAACATAAGAAATGGACAATCAATCTCATAAACATTCATCAGACAATGCACATATGTTTTAAGGAAAAACCTCATGGAGAAGAAAGTATATTTATGACCAATTTTAGAGAATGTTAATTAGCGAGTAATTACAATTGTAATCGTGCATGACCTATGGGACTCAACATCCATGAGTCAGTGTTTCACGATGTCTAGTATCCCTGGTAGCAAAGTCAAGGCTTTTACATTTCTACAAGGAACTTCCTTATGCTTTAAGAATGAAAAAAATCTATAAGTCAATTGTGACCCTTCAATCGAATTCCACATCCAGATTGCCCAATCTCCAACCTTTCCACCCAAACCCTCTTTTCGTGTAGTCTGCCTTTTTATGGCCCATCTATAAGAGTCAACGAAATCAATTTGGTTTCTCTTATGTCCCTTAAGTTATGAAAGTGTTTGAATTCCCTTTGGTAATGGACGCCAATTATATAGTCAACACATCATAGCTTTTGAATGCCATATATACATCCCCTCTTTGTTGACATTTTTCTAAAACATAACCTTGTTAACAAGGCCTCTCACCAATCCACACATTTAATCAAATCTAGTCTGTCTCTCGTTCTATCTATCAAAATATTTACATTAATAAACTTAGTTTAGCGAACTTTATTGTTGATCATTTTTCAAATTAGCTTGATTCAATCAACTTTCTCATTAAATCCTACCTCCATTATCTAGTCTTGTTCTACTTAAATCAAATCGAATCTCATCTCAAATCAATAAATAATCTCTACTTAAACTAAAAATCTAATAAAGTTTAAAGATCAACAAGTTGTTACTTATTCTCCTATCCTAATCAACCTTATTAGTCCCTACCTTCAAACTAGTTTCTTTTATTAATATTTTTTTAATATTTTAACCTTATACCTCCCTTTTTCCAATCCCAATGCAACTCGAGGCCCGACCCCAAATCATTCCTAACTTGAGTTCTCCTCACTTAAATCTCACGTCACCTTTACTCTTTTATTACAACTCGTGGCCCCCAAATCATTCCTCTAACTTGATTTCTACTCAAATCTCATGTCATCTTTAATCCTTAATTCATAATCTCTTTACTTTAAAGTCCCACCAATTGATACACTCGGCTTTTATTTTTTCCTTAGAATATTGTTGTTATTATATTTTCCCCTCAATCAATTTGTCTCTATCACTAGTTATCTCAATTTAATTTTAAACTATAATATAATTTAATATTATAAATTTAACAGTCCTCTTTTATGTTGTAATATAATTTAATATTATAAATTTAATGGTCCTCTTTTATGTGGTTGTGATTTTGTTTTTAAGGTCCTTTTTTTAAAAGACATTTAACATGGTATTTTTATAGGAAAGTATTGAGTCGATGATAACACCAAAAAATTTAAGTTAAATAATTTTATACGTTATGACAAGTAAAGATGTCAAAATCTAGTACAATTCGGTAGAAGAAGAATACGCATTTAATGTTGTTGTTGCTTAGATATAGATAATTAGATTTGAAGTTACTAATGATTTAATGATCTATATTCCAATGATATAAACATTAAATGCATTGTTGCTAGGTGCATATTGCTTGCCCAATTTGGTATAGGTAAACACTTTTCATCTCTTTATATTAAGGGTTTTCTCTAATTAAAAAAATCATTGAGTATTTCATTGGTGTTGATGCATATTTATAGTTTAGTGATATTATGTGTTTAGAAAAATGTCATAGTCATAAAAAAATGTGGTTTTTCCACATTTGTTATTAATTAGTTTATGAAGAAGTGTTATCATTGTAGTACAATTTAAAAGGAAAACTGAAGTGTTTGATTAACAGAGTTGTTATAAAAACCCCAAAACCTTATTGCTATTCATATTAGCAATTAATTAAAGAACAAGGTAGCTATATTATTGAGCAAATCGTCATAGAAGAAATACAAAGCGACAAAACATTATATAGAGAAGATTTAAAAAAGAAAACCCATAAAAAGCATCTTCTGACACGTGAACTCCATGTTTAAAGTCCTTAGAGCATATCTTCTCTTCTTGTCAATACTTGACAAATATCATTTACAACCATTCCACTTTTAATCTTGGAGTGGGTACACCTCATCTGATTTTCTTTTGGTGCATCTAAAGAGATAAAGGATTATGGTTAAACAAAAGAGAGAGATGCCATCAAAGACCCATCACAAACGTTAAACAATTGCGAGAACAAAGAGACAATTGAATCAACCTTCAAGTCTAGTTCTAGTAATTTGTGTTTTGCACTTGCATGTAATCTCATATTTCTTCCTTTAATAAATTCAGTTAAATTTTGGTTTCCATTGTACATCTATGTTTTTCTTGAATCTTCACTATGAATTTATCATTCTTATCATCATGCCAGTAACACCATTAATGTTCTAAAGTTACCATAAACTTCTAAACTTTTGCAACAACGTAATTCTTTATAAAATCACACTAGACACAATTACACCCATATTTACATAACCAATAAAAAATATGACCAAACTTATCACAATTAAGTATCCCATAAAACATGGAGAATTCCTACACCAAACCCTAAAACAGAAACTACTAACATAAACTCCATACTCAAATCTTCATTGAAAAAGATGTTTACGGCACACAAAAATAATTGCAATCAATAACGCCAATACACCAAACCCTAGATTGATCCAAGAACTATATGCAATGTGGGCCCGAGCCCATTATATATAGTTGATATGCCTCGGCACCGAAGAGAAATTTATAGAGTTTAAGAGAATAATGAGCCATAACTCGTTGTACCTTCTAATGTGAATTGCATGACTGTTTAAAGCACTCTCATGTCAAGGATTAAATACAACTAAAGTACCTTTTATTCTTAATGAGTGTTCATGCATCAATGTTGCAACATTGGTCAAAAGGTCTCTACTTCTACTTCTATTTTATGTTTACTATTTAAAAGAATTCAAAGTACTTCCAAATTCTTAATCTTCATTTACTAAAGTTGTGAGATAGTATTTGTCCTTCTCCAACTCCCAAATTCGACCTCAAAAAAAGATGCTCTATTCAAGCCTCACATGTGAGCATGTGAGCATGTCAGCCTTCAGATATGACTTGTGTCATAACTGTCATAGAATCTCCATCATTGGTCTCATAGATGTCATAAATATAAGGGGAATCTAGCCAAGTGTCCATAAAACTCCCATTTGGCTCTTCCTTTCCCATGTAATTTACAATTCATTCCAAGTTTGACCTATGAAGTATATGGACAAATATATTAACCTCATAATCCATCCCAAGACATTAAGCTTCTCATAGATTCGAAATTAGAAGAGGAGGATGTCATTTAACATATGAATTCTAGCTTGAGTGGGCCCCACAGTCTCCATGTGTCTCCATTCTCCATAGCCATTTAATTTTTCACTTGAATTCATTTAATTAAATCCATTAAATAAATATTTATTCTTTCTAATGTCTAAACAACATTTATTAGCTCCCTTATTAACTTCTCAATGTTTCCACCCAACCTAGGGAACTAGTAGGATTGATGGAATTTTCCAGCTATGAAATTATTTGAATGGGGACACTATAGTCCTCTCCACCCAATATTGTTTGTCATCAAGCAATTTCAGATTTGATTTGGATGTTGGAAAATATTCTTCTCTTTCTATGTGGCATCTTCACTTGGTAGATCCTTCCATTGCACCAAGTATTATTTGATTGTTCTGCTCCTCAATCTTCTCTCCCTCGTCTTCAAAACTTTTTTCGGAATAAGTGTGAGCTGTCCTTCATCATCCAAAGGAGAGAGTGTATTTGAGATGACAATTTGCTAACCAATAGCTTTCTTGAGACAAGAAACATGAAATAGATTATGAATTCTGTAATGTCCTCATTCAAATAATTACATGGCGGGAAAATTCCATCAATCCTACTAGTTCATTAGGTTGGGTGGAAACATTGGGAAGTTAATAAGGGAGCTAATAAATGGTGTTTAGACATTAGAAGGGATAAATATTTATTTAATATTTAGACATTAGAATGAATAAATATTTATTAATTCTAATATATTACAACAATATTATTTTACTTGTTGTATGGTATGTTTACCACTCTCACATTTCACGCTTTATCTTTTACTTGTATATCCAAGATAAATATTTCTATCCAAATTGTCCAAATAAGAAATAAGAATGTTAAAGATAATTATTATGAAAGGTAAAAAGATGAAGTATCTTCCCAATTATCCTCAGTGTGATCGCTGAACTTATTGGCCAGGGGAAAGCAAATGCTCGAATCTTTGAAGACTCGGTGTGAAGCCTCTACGACATATGGTTGATGAATCAATGGTAGATGTCTCTTCTATTCACTGGTGAATCTCCTTCTCCATCTTGATGAGGTAAAATAGTTTTCCATAGAGAGTTACTTAATCTTCTCCAACTCCTCGAAATGTCCTTCGTCTGGTGCATTTGGTTGACATGATAATGATATACTCTCGTCAAGCTTCTCCCAAATACTAGCCTCAGTCGCTTATAACTGTCATTGAATTTCCAATGGGAGCCCCAACTTGAAATACTTGGCTTCCCACGTAGTTTCCGAGCTCGCATAATGACTCCTAGGATCCCTTCACTCCTTCTCCCTACTGCTCCCCATCACCTTTTTTCTCGTCTCCAATCTTAGACAAAGACATTGGAAACTTTCTCTTGGCATAGAATGCCCCAACTACATGCACAAAGAGGAGCTACTACGACGATGAAAATGAACACCTTTACACTACCTAAATAACAACTTTCCATTTCCTGCCATGATTATGGTTATACCACGAATGGGGTCATCCACCCAGGAAACTGGCCTTATCGAAAAATTCTCACCCTACTTCACGTATCTGCCATCCTCTTTACTTATTTCTTCTCATATAGACAGGCTTGCCCATATTACTCTGATATGACTTCCATTCATTGCTTTTAAAGGCTTATGTCCTCTACTTCGAACATCCCATATATTACTGCAATCATTTTCGCAAGCATGTGGCCCTCAAATGGGCCTACTACTATCCGCTTGTGTCAAATACATCTTAACAGGACATGTCATGTGCCATATATGCTTCGCATCATGCCCGAAGTGTCTTGTCCTCTAAATCCTACCACGCATTGCTCATGATCATCCTGCTCAACTGCATACCTTTGTTAGTCAACGTGTCAGCCATTATGTTGTCATCTATTCTCACATGGCTAAAGGTGAGGGCTCTTATCTCTTGAAGTAGTCTAGCTAAGCGTTCCAACATGTACTCCAACCTCCAATTTATCAAAACCCAAACATAGGGGGTTCCATTCTGAATACACACCTCCATGGCTAAGAACACTTTCGAGTCTCCTTCCACTATCAATGGAAACCAATTTTAACTCCGAGCCACTATCAAGCCATGGATCATCCATTCGAGGTCTGTTCCATTATTTGTATCATGTCTGATACTTCCCCAATATAAGTTCTGCGTTATGCCTGTGTGATCTATAATCAATCCTCCAAAACCCGTAGCCCCTAGATTCCCCTTAAATTCTCCATCAAAGTTAAGCTTGAAGAACCCAGGTAAGGGAGTCGACCAGTGGTTAGGGCTTGATGCAACCAGGTGTTGGGATTTAGTTAGGCCATGGAATTGCAGAGGGCCCATAATCCACTAGGCATGCAGAATGAGGGATTCGGCCCTCTGGGCTTGCCAGTCCTTCTCCTCCTAAGATCTTAAGCGTATGGTTTCCAACATCTTCGCTTGAATTGTAAACCACACCCTGTCATCAGAAGCAAACTTCCCTTTGAATGTCCACACATTTATTTCTTTCCATATCTCCCATACCATAAATCTTGGAAAGATTTGCCATAATTTATTTACTATGGGGTTCTGAAAATGGTCCTTCAACCCGTTGCAATTTGTGATATCCGACCTCCCCCTTACTTTGTTGGAGCGTCAAAAGGAGGCAACCCCTCTATCCCACAACTTAGTAGAAAAAGAATAGGTATCTAGTAGAT
>LPNX010115072.1:76336-122337 GCA_001517045.1 Pseudotsuga menziesii
TCTAGAGGAATTTTCTCTTGATGGTTCAAATTTCCTTTAAGATTGCCTTGGGGGGGCGCCATACTAGAAAAAAGATAAACTGACATTGCATGAAGAACAGACTTCAACAACACCAGTCCACTTGCCAAATTTAGGGGACGATAGGTCTAATTTGATAAATGCTTCCTCATTTTGTCCAAGAGTTTTGTTCAGGAACATTTACGAACGATTGAATATACCAGTGGGGAACCTAAATATTCAGATGGAAGGGAGTTCTCCTGAAATCCCAGAGTTCTGCAAATATTGAGCCTCGTTACCTTGGGAGTATTAAGAAAAATACTAGAGACTTCCTTTCATTAACTTCCAACCCTAACACCTCTCCAAACTCCTACAGACACCTTTTAATGTCTCTTTCTTCTTGATTGACGGATGGCCCCTCATCATAGTGTCATCTATGAATTGTTAGTGAGTTTGGTTATTTGCTAAAGGGTGCACCTGCAATCCCCGTATCTCTTGGTTTGTCTACATTTCCTTGATGGATCTTCCCAACCCCTCTACCATGAGGACAAAGAGAAATGGAGACAACAAATCTCCTTGCCTAATCCCCCTTGAGGCCCTAATAAGGCCAAATGGGGCCCCATTAACCAAGATAGAGAATAATGTCGATGAATTGAGTTTCATTATCCATCGTATATGCTGGTTGTGGATACTTATCTTCCTTATTCATATATGTTATTGTTCAACCATGTTTGTACCCCAATTTTATTGTACACTCACCCCAGTAGGGGGGTGCAGGGGCCAATGGGCCCCTGGCGGGGGTTCGAAATTGATTTTTGGGATGTTTGTTGGACAACAATTTAGGGGCCCATGGTATTGGCCGACTCATGGTAATTCCCCTATAAAAGGAAAGCATTGTAATATGACTGTGTATTGCATTGTAGCATTGTAAAACAATCTTCATGATTGTGCGTGAGACACTGTGAGAGAGTGAAAAGGAAGTGCAACAGGTGTACTGTAGGTGGTATCCTTTCATTTTGTTGGATGGTATATTAATAAAGGATTAGCAATTTATGTGTGGACATAGCCCATCTTGGGTGAACCATGTTGTATTGATGTTTCTCTCTTGTCATGTGTTTAATATTTGCATATTTTTATATTGTTATTGCTCTGCGATCCTGTTTTCTAACAGTATGCGATCCTCTTTAAATTTCAACACTCTCAGCACCTCGCAGACGTATTTCCAGTTGAGCTTGTCATAGGCTTTGGCAATATCAAGTGTCAACATCATTCCAGGCATCTTTGTTGTTTTAAGGGAGTGGATAACCTCATGCACAAGAATGATCCCATCCATAATCTGGTGACCTTCCACAAAACTAGATTGCTTTGGGAAGATCAATGTCGGCGGTATAGGCTTTAGATGATTGGCAATCACCTTCGTCACAATCTTATAAATCACATTGCATAGGGTGACAAGTCTAAACATATTGGGGGAATCAACATCATCGTTTTTAGGAATAAGAGTGAGGAAAGTGGCATTAAACACCAACAAGATATGTTGTGATCTCTTGGATTCCACAATTTTCCACACCTCCTCCTTGACCATATCCCAAAAATGATGGAAAAAGTTGACAATAAAACCATTAGGCTCTAGGGCTTTACCTTCGAACATTTTGTCTACAACCTCCTCCACCTCTGTCATCATGATTGCCTTCATTAGAAACTCATTTTGGGCATCAGTAACCAAGGCAAGAATATGTTGGGCGATGTGTTCAATTTCCCCTCGTCTATCTAGGTTGGGCTCCTCCATGATATTTTGAAAGAATTGAATCAACTCCCCTTAAATTTATTCCATTATATCCATGCATTCTCCAATTTCACTCCTAAGTCAGAGGATCTTGTTCTGGGTGCAATGCTAAATCGTCAGTCGATGAAAGAACTTAGTATTCCTCTCCCTTTCCTTAAGCCAAGTTACCCTAAATTTTTGCTTCTAAAGAGTTTCTTCCTGTCATTCCCTTTCTAAAACTTGGGCTAGTATACTTGCATACTCTTCCCGAAGATCAAGGAAGTATCCTTCCCTCATCCCCTGCCTTTGGATTCCCTCAATTGATCTAGGCGGGAAGCAATGTGCCTGTCCCCTCCTCTCTTGTTATTCCAAGTAAATATGTCATCATTGGAGAAAATATTAACTAGCTCCATATCCTTAATGGCTTCTCTGAAGAGAATGCATTCCCCTTCCAACCTTCTCCGACCTCCTTTCTTCTCATCCGGGGAGGTGATCATATTGAAATCCCCTCCCATTACCCAGTGTCTTCCGTCCACCCAGCTATGAACACATCTCAACGAATCAATGAAACTCCCCTTCTACTGGGGTGAGTGAGGGTTGTAAACATTGGTTAGAACCCTCTTGATTGTAGTTCCTACTACCCAGAACTCCGCTGAAATTGATATGTGGAGTGCCATGAATCCTCAAAGGGAAACCTTTTGAGGACCCCACAAGATTCCTAAGGCCTTAGGGGCTCCTACAATATTTGTCCCAACTGCTTCACATCCTCTCCAAGATTTCTTTCCTACTTTTTGAAGGTGAGCTTCAATGCATTTGGTTTCTTACAAAAACATTACCACCGATTTTTCCTTCTAAATATTCTTCCTCAAAATCTGGCTATTCAACCCCCTTACATCCCAGGTTATAATATTCATTGAAAAAATAAGAAAAATTATAGACCTAAAGCATCCCTAATAGTAGGGTACTTACCTGATTCAACCAGTATGAGCCCTGCTTCTGTAATACAAATCCAATTCATTTTTCTCCCCAGTTTCTTCCCTGTTTCCACAAATTTTATTTTATTATCCTTCTGGGATCTCGATAGAATCCCCAAAGGTTTCAGTGCTCTTACCTTTATGATCTCGCATGTAGCAAGGATACCTACTCATGGGGGACAAAGCCTTTCTCTTTATCTGCATGGGATTTTTTGATACCCTCTAGGCCAAGATCCCCAATTTCCATGTCCTCCCCTTCTTCTTTTTTGTCCATCCCCTGTTGATTCAAGGCATGTTCTTCTTCAAATTCTTTCTCCTCTGTTTCTTTTTTGAGAACTTTTCCCCCCAAGATAGGGTTTCCCTCCTTCTTTGCCAGTTGTTCCTGGATCATCTCATTCTCATCATGTCCCCCCAGTACCGTAAATTGATTAGAGACCATGGGTCACTTACGCATCTCTGGGGATTCTTGCCTCCGTACTCCTCTCTTCCATGTTTGGACCTTCAAAAACACTTAATTATCCACCTCTTTGGTCTGCTTAGGTCGAGGAAGGGAATTCTGAGGGAAATCTTTGAAGAGGTCCCCATAGTCATGGCAAGATCGATAATGGATGTAACATCCCTCCTTACTTGTATTCATTGTAATGAATATACCTTTGTAAGGGTTTCTTGGCAGAGGGCTCAAGGCCAAGGCCCTTCTACGAAACCTTGCAAGTACCTTATCTAAATTTCCTAAGTTTCACTTTTGTATTCTAGACTTAGGGGACTGAAGACTGCGACACAACTAAAAACGATAGGAGAAATATTCCACTAAGACAAGGTGTTGACCGCTAGAATATAACCTTGAGATTTTAGTTGGTGATGACAAATGTCATCTCGTCACCTTAGACACTTGAATTATACTAATGAACTAAAGGTTATAAACTAATACAACGAAGAAATTGTTTATCTGAAAGGTCCCTGACCCATTTTTTATCCATGACTACAAAAGCGATCTCGACTTAAAGATGAATTGGTTAACCTAAGTCTCCTTTTATTTGATTAAAATGATAATGTGCGAGTAGTATGACATCCTTTTACAGGGTTTTGAATAAATAGTTGTGTTTATAGAGAAAACACTATTTTTTAATAGAGATGTATATATATTTAGGATTGAGGATATAAATTAGTAACGGAAAAGAATTTCTTCTCATAAGAATAATTTCTTTTAGGACAAAGAGAGAAATTAGTTACCATGGATGAAATTACTTTCCATGATAACCATTTCTAGGGTACTGGAAGGTTTCAGCGTGATTTATAATGAGAGTTTATTTATCTAGAGACGATAAAATCACTTCTCTGAACGACTGACCTTTTTAGCAAAAATGGCTCTGCTATCCTTTTGTTTTCTCAGTTTTATTTAAGTGTATGTTATGGATGGTTTTTTTTGTTTAGTTAAGATTGTAATCTCTGCATTTTAAGAAAAAATGTTGAAAGGGTTTATGGACTGCATTTTGTGGTAATATTTTTAATTACCTGCGATCTAGGTTTGCAATTGATTTGGGTGAATTGCTTGAATGATTATTGTGATCATGATCATACTTATAAAGTCTATAAGTTTAACTGAGTCATTGGCTAAGATCTAGATCTCATGTTCTGATTTGCATTCGCAGTAACAGTTTCTGCCAATGCGTTTGTGGTTTGGTTAAAGATTTGACTGTGCATCTACGATGACATTTGATTAACGATGTCATTTTCAACTGCTTGCGTTTCCCAATAGATTTGTCGATCTTTATTTTGATCTGGGAAACTCTGCAAATAAATGTTATATCTGCGATTTGTCGAATGATAGTAGATCGGTGCTAGGAAATGACCTTTTATTGATATTGCTTACAAATTGCTATTCTCTGTCTATGGAATAAGGCAGATCCATTCTCTAGATTCGGAGCTCACTCCCTTAACCCTCTGTATGCATTTTCATTCTTGGTATGCGTTATGAACTACAGGTTTTTAAGATCCCCATAGATCCTATTGCACTGTTCTATTCATGCATTTGTTTTAAAAGATTTATAATTTGTGGTATGCTGGATTTACATATCCAGAAATCTCCTTTTTGTGCATGCTGAGCGAGAGCTCAAGTTTGTAACTCTTGCTCTGCATTTGATATTCTCTGCGATTTGATTTTTGATTATTGATCTGAAACTTGAATGATGGATGAAGTCGATTTGATTTTGTTATGGATCTGAATTCTGATTACTGGATGAATGCGTTTTGATTATTTTCTTAGATCTAATGTATATTATATTCCTTCTCGGCGTTGATCCATTGTGATGGCAGATCCAGTATCTGCATATTGACTATTTTCTTAGATCTGATTAGAACCTTCTGGGTGTTGATCGATTTTATGGCAGAGCTATTACCTGAGTTCTGATAATTGTTATAGATTTGAGGTATGTTAGATCCTTTCTCCACAGGGCCAATTTTAGTGGTAAATCCTTTATCTGTGGTTTTGATCTTAGTTTGGATATGTAGAAAAGGTATGCATATTTTATTTTATTTATGTGTTGTGGATCTGGAGCAGAATCGCCCCCATATAGATCGGTAAATATTTTATTTTAGTTATGCGTTGTGGATCTGGGGCAGAATTGCCTCCATTTAGATTAGTAAAAGTGTCTACATGTTTTATTTTGTATGTGCTGTGGATTTGGAACAGAAACATTTTTTGGATTTTATGATCAAGTGTTAGACTAAATGCTTGTAGCCAAAATGTTAAATGCTTGTTAGCTAAATGATATATGCTTGTTAAGACTCTGCAAAAATCGTTTTCTAATCTGAAGATCAAAATGTTTTGATAAGGATTCGAAGGTTCGTCATCTCATGACGTTTCTAACTTGAAGGATTTCATCCCCTATAATCGTCGGCTGGAGATGGTTTATAAGATTCGCAATTGTTTTTATCTCATTGTGTTGAGCCTTGAGCTCATTGTTGGTTTATAAGATTTGTAATTCTGTTATAAGACCGAATGACCACCTCCTGGAAATATTGGAGGGAAGGAAAATGAACTGGAGCAGGTAGGTTGCATATGTGTACCCCTTGGCAGGAAGAAATTTAATAAAAATATTTACAATGATTTGGTGGATGTAACCCCAAGGTTGGGGTGAACCACGTATTCCAGTGTCTCTCATATGCTGGTATCTTCATGTGATTATATTTATGTTAAAGTTTTTTTTCATTACATTAACACTGTGGGATGTTGTGGTGGAATCTATTAATAACAGAACTTGACTGGTATTCTAGATTGGTATTCCAAGAGACTAACTATGATGTTTGTTAATTAAGAACAAGTAAGAAAAAATTTTACCCTATTTTTCTCACAAATTGCATTGAGGTATATAGGGTATGTTATAGTGGAACAGGATCTGCTCATAATCCAATGATTTCTTCCAATCCTCATCTTCACCTGTTAAGTCTATGGCCTTTGGGAGGGATTTTGATATGTCCATATAGACGCTTATCCTAGCATACATCATATACCAATGCATCTCTGTTTTCTCTGATATCTTGATGAAGGACCCTAGGGTATTACCAATGTTCTTCAATATTTATGGATCTCATTATTCCCTTGGCAAGGAATACAGGTGTATCCACACCGGTACAATCCTCATATCTTCTTTCTTTGGGAAAAACCTCTCCTTCTAGGGTCTGAGAAAAAGACTCGCGGAGTAGAAAAATAAGGCCCTCCATCCATCACCCGGTTCTAGTCCTCCAGACTGATGAAACTTATGGCAAAAAAACCCTTGGATCCAAGCTGTAAATCATAGTGCCCCCTTGGTTTCTAGGTAGAATTTATCCACTAGATTAGGGATTTCTCTGACGGCAGCATCCCCACAAATTTCCCTATCAATGCATGGTCTTTCATGTACTGAATCTAGTCCCTTAAACTCCTAGACCAGATCTACATTGTTGGGATCATATTCGACTTAGGCAAGCATTTCCCAGGGTGTCGTCCCTCGTGATCCAGACGACGGTTTGACCCTAGTTTACTCGATCCCTCTCCTCCCATTCATTCAATGGGATTTGAATGCTTCCAATATGCATTCCTGATGCAGGATCTCTGAGTGGGGCTTGATCCCTACCCCTCGACCTCACATCCATGGATCTCCGTCAACCTCCACACTTCGAGTTTCGTTGTATTATGGAGTTTCGTCTCCAACTACAAGTCTATATTAGTCTAGTAGAATGTGACAAGAAAATCTATTGCATTTTGAAGGTCAACATATGGCAACAAATCTTCTCACAAAGTTTGGCATTAATGTTATAACTATGATTGAATTACATGTGGCATCTTAAAATAGCTCCCTTGGTATAAATTTGAATCTTGAATAAGTCTTAATGCATAGATAATAAACAAAATTGTTTATGACACAATTTGATTAACTATGGGATGAACATAACATAAAATTATCAAAATGTTCAAATCTATATGTGTCCCCATCCCCAATAAATTTTCAAATCTATAGTCAATGGTGCTTTGCAATAAATTCTACTAAAAACTTTATTCAATGTGTCTTTTAGAATTTTTACTTGGCTTCCAAATTTGTTTTTTGTATTTTCTCAAGTTGTTTAACAACAAAAATCACATTTGAGAGAAGTTGGGTAAAAGACTGAATAACAACAAGTGAAGGTAATCAAGTGTACTACTCTCTTTGCTTTCAAAGCACAATTGTTGCTATTCACTTTGTTTGCATCCTCGTTTGATCATTTTTTGATTTGTGTAAGGTTATCCATTACTTCAAAGTGAACCGCCCAAAATCTTCTTTTATTTTACTATCCTCTTTATGACATTTCAATGATGAGGAGAAAGTTCTTCGTAACATCATTTTTATTGTTTTCTTTGTCATTTTGCCACATTCACCTTATTTCCCATTTTTTTTCTTTCTATGTTCCTATGCACCTTCTGGAGCAATTGCTAATGTTATTATGTTTTTCCCAAAGGAAAAATTGCTATCCATCCCTAATTATCTGCACTTATTTTAATATTTTAAATTTAATGATCTTCCTTTCTATTGGATGTGTTGGATGTGCTTTTGTTTAACTTGTGTATAAAGGCACGCCATCTTATTCGTAACACTATTTTTATTTTTTAATGGTATCGTAATAAAAGCATTGAATTGATATCAACATCACAACTTAAGTTCAACCGTTTTGTACCTTTTTTTCTTTTGTTTAGGAAGAAAAAAGCCTGCCCTTGTTATTCTTATTAAGAATCAAAGGGCATCAATCCTGCCATCCCAGAAGTGGGTTACATTTCAGAAGTATACAGCTCATAAGACAATAAATCTCCTCAAGACGCTACCAGGGGAAAAGGCAATACTGAAGTGTAAAGGATCCCATCAGAAGTATTGTCTCATCATATATGGAGTCAGTCTCATCAGCCCCATCTACCGAGAACCAAAGGGATCAGATCAACAATCTAAAAGAGGCTGCTCAATGAGAAGCAAGTCAACAAATCAATAAGAGGAGTAAGCTCCCCTATCCATGCTCAAAAGAGCTAAAAGGAATCATGTGAGACCAATTGGTCCTCCATAAATTCAGAGAAACGGCCATAGCCCGGAGAAAATGTGAGACCAGTTTTAGAGAGACGGTCAACAATCCGATTGTGTTCTCGATAGATGTAGATGAAAGACAGATCCGAAAAGCTAGAAATAAGATTTTGTGTTTCCCTGCACCAGTGAAAGAGTTCTGGAGGGGAGAGAGCAGTCGATCCCTTTGCCTAGTTAATGATGACTTGTGAGTCACCAAATATGTGGGATAAGGGGATCCCCATCATTTGGGAAGATAGTAGAAGAGCCCAAAGGCTAAGTGATTCTACTTCAATATTGGATCCATATCCTACACCCAGTGCGAACTTGAAATGATGAGACTCATTCAAATATAAGTTGTATCCAACACCAGCCATCTTGTTGGTAGAGGCACCATGGAAAAATCCACAAGGGAAGATAGGGAGGATTCCCTATCTTCCTGAATTTTTTAACTTTGACAGGCTGAGAAGAATAAGTATGTACAAAATATGTAATTTGTTGGACAATGCTGAGAACATGCCTCCTCTTTCCTTCGAAAATGGCTAGATTCCGAGCTTTCCATATGTTCCACATCATATGGAATGGAATAGAACAAAGAGACGGATTCCTTGGATGATAACTAGCCCAATTCCTTACAAATGAGGTGGGAGAATCCACGAGAGGAGGACAAGGAAGCTGGAACTGATCACAAATGTGGCAGAGTACTATTTTCCAGATTTTGCAGTTAGAGAAAATATGTGTAACAGACTCCTCATCGGAATAGCACAGTGCACAAATACCTGGACCAGACCGACCCCTTTTCTGGAGGTTATCCCAAGTGAGGATTTTGTTCCTGAAAACCAACCATATAAAGTAGCCGATTTTACGTGGGAGAGAATTGTTCCATAATAAAGAGTCAGTGCAAATGCCAACTGGAGGAGAATATGAATTAACAATACATTCATATGCATGTTTTGCAGTAATAGAGCCATATTTTTTGTTAAAGTACCATACTAGGGAGTTGGATTGTGAAGAGAGATGAATTCCACTGTGAACTAGAACCTCTGCATAAGCATTCCAGGCTTCTTTCCAAGCCCCTTCTAAGCCCAACTCTTCGGCCGTATACCAGTAGTGCTGTGAGTCAGGTAATATATTGTGAGCCTGTGAGAGAGTAATGATATCCAAGTCCACCAGGAACGTTCTCAGCTCCTTTGGAAGGATGAAAGAGGAAGGAGCACCAATAATTGGGTCAACACCAATCAGAATGTCTTTACTATTACCCACCTGCCAAGCCAGGTGACGGCCTAGCTAAGGAAGAGCCTGTAAAAAACCCCTCCAGATAATGGATACCCTTCGAGTGTAGAACCTCTTGTCTCTAAGCCAAGCGACCACCGAGAGGTTTTTCAAGTATTTTGTGATAAGGACACGATGCCATAAACCATCCTTCAACAGAGCCATCCAGATATTTTTAAGGCGCAGGGATATGCTAAACCAATGAAGATTTTTAATCCCCCTATCCTTCATATTCCTTTGGCCATGAGAGACTCTGCCAGCTGACCAGATGATATCTTCGATGATTTTCAAAGGATCCCCATAAGAAAGCAAACATAATGCTCCTAAGCTTGTGCAGGATGGAGACTGGGATAGGGGCTAATCCCAGCCAGTACACCGGTATCCTAGAAAGCACAGATTGTACAAGAATCAACCTGCCACCAAGGGATAGAAGTTTGTGGGTCCAGTTACAGATTCTCTTTTCAAATTTTTGAACCATCCAAATCCAATCGCAGACCCTATAACTGAGTGGCTTAAGGTAGTATCCAAGGTACTTAAACCCTGTGAGAATTGACTCCATCTGATAAGGTAGAACCCTGGCTATATCCAAGATATTGATAGCATCGATATTATTATAAAGGAAGCAAGATTTATCAAGACTGATACTCATTCCGGAAGCCTTACAGAAGGTCTCCAAGATAACATCAAATGCAACCCATTCCTGAAGTGTGCCAGCACCCATAAGGATCACATCGTCCAAAAAAAGGAGGTGGGTAAGGGCAAGGGAGGATGAGATCTGAAGGCCACGAATAAGTCCATTTTTCCGGGCATCTGAGATTAGGAGACTGAGGCCTTCAATGACAAGGATGAAGAGTAGAGGAGACAAACGGCAGCCTTGTTGTATGCCATGAGAAGCTGAGAAAAACTTCGAGGGGGTCCCATTAATCAAGACTGCAAAATTTGCAGAGGTGAGACAACCCATTATCCAATTGACAGTAAGAAGTGGAACCTCGATTTGGATCAAGATGAGTCGGATAAAGGTCCAATTCACACGATAAAATGCCTTGATAAGATCCAATTTGAGTATGAAGGCACAGATATTTTTAGTTTTAACAGAGTGGAGAAGAGTCTTGAACAATTCTTATAGGCTCAGTGATCTATCGGTTTTTAAGGAAACCAAATTGTTCTTGTGAGATACCAAAGTCCAAAAAGGGCTTGATCCTGACCGCAATGACCTTTGCTATCATCTTATACAGTAGATTACATAATGAGGTGGGCCTGTAATCTGCAAAGGTCCGAGGCTTATCCAATTTGGGAATGAGAGCAAGGAAGGTCGAGTTCAAGGATGGTGGGATAAATCCAGAAACCCTAGTCGAGTCCACAGCTGACAGTAACTCATGGCCCAAGATTTCAAAAAACTGGAGATAGAACTCCATAGGCCATCCATTAGGGCCAGGGCTCTGATCTTTTTTAAATGATTTCAGGGCAAATTCAATCTCCCCAAGAGTTACAGGGCAGGTAAGGTTCGATGCGAGCTCAATTGGAATCATCCTAGGATAAAGCATGACAACCTTGAGTTGTTGTACCAAACATGTTCCACCATCATCCTTATAAATACTTGCAAAATGAGACTTACCCAGATCTTTAAGAGTTGCCCCATCTTCATAACAATTCCCATCTGCATCGGCCAGGGACCATATCGTATTTTGATTCCGCCTGCCAGGTGCTAGCGTATGAAAATATTTGGTATTTGAGTCACCCTGAAGGGCCCATTTCAACCTACTTTTCAATTACCAAGTAAGCAGATAATGGTCTAGGATCTTCTGCTTTTCAGATCTGAACTGAGTCAGAAGAGCCATTTCATCCATGGATAGGATTCCATTTGACGGGCCCGAGAGGAGCGATCCAATAGCATGGTCAAGAGAATTAGAAACAGTATCCATACATGCCAGCTTGTCCTTTATCCATACCTTGGATTCATCCTTAAGAATACGCAGCTTATGGATGATAGAATCGATGCCAAGGGTGCTGTCACTATGGGCATGTAGTGACCACCGCTTCAAAAACCAATCAGTGAAAGCTGGATCGTTAAGCCATGAACGATTAAATTTGAATGGGTAGTTACAAGAGTCCCGCTGCTTGTCCCATTCAAAGCAGATAGGAAAGTGGTCTGAAATGTCTGCACACTGAGTCCACACCCTGTGAACCCCCAAAGAAGGAATCAAGGGTGCTGATATTAAAAATCGATCAAGTCTCTTACTAATACCATCTTCACCCACATGGCCATTACGCCAAGTTGGCCCAGCATACTGAGGTGCCAAGTCCACAAGTCCCACCGAGTCGAAGAGGGATAAGAAGTGAAGTGAGAGGGGATCGGGGGAAGACTTATTTCCCCATATCTTAGAGGAGAACAGAGTAAGGTTGAGGTCCCCACCTAAGACAAGATTCGGAATGCTAAGTAAGCCACCTTGAAGAGCCTTTTCCCAAAAAAGTTCGCGGTCCCTATAAGGACCATAAACATTGAGGATGGAGATAGGAACGGGCATCCCATGAACAGAAGCCTGTACCAAAAGGCCAGCACAGGTCTGATAGGCCCTACACTTGACCTTTTGTGGATTCCAGGCAGTGAGAAGGCTTCCTGAAAGTCTCGACGCACTGATCACACAGAAATCCCAAGAAGGGAGGATCATAGAGAAGGCTAGTAAAGCAGGAGCGAAACTACACATAGTTTCTTAAAGGAGGATCATATCCGAACCAAGAGACTTAAAGAGAGAACAGAGGTTATGGTTTTTGGTCTTACCTCCAAGACCCCGAATATTGAAGGATAAGAGCTTCATCACGGAGCATCTTGGTGGGGAGACGACGCTCTAAGTCCCCGGTTTGGGATGCCACGGGCCGCATCTTTGATGTGTACAGATAGAGGGATATAGGGAGGAGAAGCTGAGGATAGGTCTACCTTCGAATTGTCCCTTTTTCCTTTTGATTTTTTTCGAACAGTCACATTGGCGAAGCAGATGGAGTTGAGGTGAAGTGTATAAGGGGAGGATGGGGTTGTAGCTGTAAAAATGGATAATGATTTTTTAAGGGTGGGATCAAAGAATGAGGGTGATGAGGTAGGACTAAGGGAGGGAGAAGTAAAGGTCAGTGGGGATCGAGGTTGAGGTAGAGGTGGAAAATCCACCAAAGAAGTCAGAGATGGAAGAGCCTGTTCCTTAATGAGCTGTGGAGATGGTGTATGCAGGGAGAAAGGTGTATGGTCAGGTGCAATATGAGGTGGGGAGTCCACATGTGCCAAAGGAGACTCTTGCGATGAGAAAGTATTTGCGGTTGGAAGCATGGAGTCACAAGGAAGAGACAGGTCCTGAATCGGTTCAAGCTACGAATATTGTGATATAGTGAGGGGATTGGAGGAGGGAACAGGTAAAAGAGTTTTAGAATGTGACAATATCAAATCATCGATAGGGTCCAGAAAGGAATTCGAGACGACTTCAGAAGGAGAGAGAGAATCAGACTGGGTACCTGGAACCCGATGCACATGTTCGGAGGGGACGACAGGAATGGAACCCTTCGGAGAGACATCGGAGCCCAAGTCATCGCATCCAAGTCGTAGGTCAGGACAAGCATGCCTCAGGTGACCGACCTCGTGGCAACTGCTACATCTGAACGTCACATGGAGGTAGTCGAGCCTCTGGACCAGGAGGCGCTCATTGCAAAGGATTTCCACCTCCGTCGGCAATCCCAGGGAGACATACATCTCGACAAGAACCCTAGCGATACTCTTATCAAATGCAAGATGGAAATCCACCTCAACAACGACAAACCGACCGATAGTATTGCCGATGATTTCCAGGATCTGTCTGTTCCATGGAGGGAACGAGAGGTGAGGCAGCAACACCCAAAGATGGCGTTTCGTAATTCTTTCCTAGAGAGGGTTGAAGCGAGAGTGCCAGCGTCCAAGAACCAGAGATCCCTTCCCAATTCGCCAAATACCATCGAGGATACGAGAACAGTGCTCCTCTTCCAGAAAGACAAATACTATCCACCCATTTGAAAACAGGCTAATAATGGGGATATAATTGAAGAGTGGCTTCCAATGCTCCGTAGCCCACTCCACCCAAGCTGCCTTACCCATTCTGCAATATTCCAGTCTCCCAATGAGACCACGAGAGCATAGAGAAGAGACACGTTCCATGAAGATGTCATGGCCCAATACATAGCGAAAACGCCCCTCCTGGGCCTTAAAATATTTGGCACATCTCTTTTGATGGAAGTGAGGAGGAGCAGCCAACTTATCCATGAGAAAATGACCCACAAAATCAACACAAAAGGTGCTAGTGTGGATACCAAACCCCTGACCGTAGTCCCGAAGCCAGGAAAATCATAGCCCCCCCGACAGAATCTCTGAGAAACCGGGTGAGATGCCAGAAGAGAGGGACCATAGGCTAGGACAGAAAAGCAAACCCGATAACACAGGGCACCAATCCCCCAAAACCAACACAGGAGAGACGAAGTCAACCCACAAACGAATCCCCTCTGCAGAGCCCAAGGGAGCCATAGAATGATAGCGAGACCAGTGGAGAGGCTAAGAAAGAGGGACCACAGGCACGGGAGAGAAGAACCCCAAGAATAACCCCAATAATGGAACCCCAGGCCCCCGGAACCGTCAGTGGAAAACCCAAGTCAACCCACAAAATACTGAGAAAAATATGGGAGAAACCCTAACCAGCAGGGTTGGCCAAAGTCAACACTAAACCGTGAGACAAGAAGAACCCATCAGTATGTAAGGTGGGGTAAAACCCCCACTGCTAATAGAAAGAGCAGATTCCCAAGGAAGAACCTCGCAATAGGGGCCCTATACCAGGGGAGACACAGAAGAGAAGAAAATCAGTGTGAATCCTGAACCCCGAAAAATGACAGTGACATACAGAAGTCAACCCAATACGTGCCGGAGGTGACAGATGACAAAAATACTAAAACCATGATGGAAATCCCATGCATGGGTGGCGAACCAAAAATACCCCCAGGGCAACCAAGAATGAGCGAATCCTTCCCACTTATTTTTATTCTTGGTTGGTACTAGTCCCCCAGTGAAGGGGAGGGACTCCAAGAGGGCCTGCCAACTGGGAATGACCACCCTGCAAGTCCAAACCCCAGCCAAGAACCAGCAACAGAACACAGGATCGAAAAACAACCTACCCCACAAGACGACAGAAAGGTGTGCAGACCCGAGCACACGAGAACCCTGCAAAGGCTCATAGGAGAAAGGGAGAAGCCCGCCATGGAATGTCCAGTGCACCAGCACTGCGCCATACTATCGATCAACCATTTTGTACCTTATTACAAGTAGAATGTCTAAATCAATTTGGTGTTTGTCAACACTTTACTTTTCCTTATGTTATTTTGTATTAACGTACTTTCAAGATTTTCTTCGTGGAAGTATTTTTTCAAAAAAAAATTGTGTCCATATGCTTTCAATGTTTGTGTTATTTATATGTTTAAAAAAAAAATTATGATTTGACCATAATGTTATTTAGTGGGTTAAGAAGTGTTATCATTATAATACCATGTTTGTGATATTTATATGTTTAAAAAAAAATAAGTATGATTTTTCCATAATGTTATTTAGTGGGTAAGAAGTGTTATCATTATAATACCATGTTTGTGATATTTATATGTTTAAAAAAAAAATAAGTATGATTTTTCCATAATGTTATTTAGTGGGTAAGAAGTGTTATCATTATAATACCATGTTTGTGATATTTATATGTTTAAAAAAAAAAGGTATGATTTTTCCATAATGTTATTTAGTTAGTTAAGAAATGTTATCATTATAATACAATTTAAATGGAGGATTAAAGTTTAATATATATATATATATAACTATTATTTATTTTAGTAACTAACTACAAACAAGGTAGTTATATTAAACGAATTGTCTCAAAATAAATATAAAGCGACAAAACATTACAAGACAAGATTTCAAAAAAACAAGCCCATACTTAAGGTGTATTTTATCACCTAAACGTCATGTTTAAGGTCCTTGGAGCATGTGGCCTATTCTTACCAATGCTCTTGACAAATTCCTTTTGAAACCATCTAACCTTTAATCTTGGAGTGGGTACACCTTGTCCAACTTTCCTTATGTGCATCCATAGAGGTAGAGGATTATGGTTCAACATAAAAGGGAATGCCTCCAAGACCCATTACCAACATTAGACAATTGTAAGACTAGAGAGACAATTGAACCAACCTTCACATCTAGTTTGAATAATTTGCATTTTGCACTAACATGAAAGTCGACACCTCTTCCTTTAGTTCCTTCAACAAATTCCTTTGAATTATGGTCTCCATTGCACATCTATCTATTTCTTGAATCTCCACTGTCATTTTGTCGTTCCAATAATCATAGAAATGACACAAATGATGTTATGAATCCACCACAAGCCTTTGAGCTTCTGCAACGCCATGCTCGCACCACCAGACAACCTTCCTTGCTTTTGGAAGGTCACACTAGACACACCATCACCCATGCACCATCCTTAGACAAGAAGAGGATGACCAGACTAAGCGTTGCTTGAACATATCAGAAAATTGAGAGAGTTTTGACATTGAACCCTGAAGGAAACTACTGTAAGATCCCAAAACCGAGATTTCCAGTGTGAAGCGTGTCCAAGGCACCCATAGAAATAACTTTGATGGATAACACCAATACCACCCCAGACTGATATAAGAAAACATACATTGTAGGTTCTATCTATTATGTAGTTAATATGCCTTGGCACTAAAGAGGAGAAGTATGTAGAGGTAATGGGAGTAATGAGCCATAACGTGTTGTCACTTCTAACTTGAATGGCATAATTTTTATAAAGCTCTTATGTCAAGGATTAAATGTGATTAAAGTCATGAGAGGGGAGAACATACAATTTCCCCTGCTTTAATTCTTAATGCATGTTCATAAATCACAACACCATGATTGCAAGACTGCAAGAATTCGAGCACATTGAAATGGTGAAGAAACTTGAAAATGATTGACAAATATACCACTATTAGTGTATGCCTTAACCATGCTTCTTATGGATTTGCAAAATCAACTTCCATATTTTCTCATTTCTTAGGGACCATAAAGAATCCCCACACCTACCACCTTGAAAATAGTGAAAACATTATTATATACATTTATTACGTGTTTGAAATGTTTTAGATGATAATATTATTTATGTTTTAAAAATGTATATATATTTTTTCATTGGAAAAAAAGTGCAGCTTATATTAAAGTAATAAACCACTTTTTTATAGATCCTAAGATCTTATAGATGGAAAATCATGATTGTACTGAGACTGTTCTCTCTACAAAAAGATGCAGAGTATACGCGACATATACATAATAAAAAAGTATCCTCCAACTATACAAACAAAACCAGTAAAATTAATCTTAAAAAAATGATAAGTGGGAAACATTATATCAATCAACAAGTCCGAAAACAAAAAGTATACTAGCTCTATATAGAATTTTACTGTCGATAGGGCCTATGATCAAACTGAACTTTAGTACCATTTTCCAGTTCCCATCTAGTACAATGGCCCTCCTCAACCTGAAGGCTTGAATTTGAAAAAGAATTAGTTAGGATGTTTCTTTCCCTGTAGATGTGGTCAAAACTGACATATTGAAAAAGATCCCTTAATCTGTTAATATCCTCATAGATAGGAGAGAGGAGTATATTCCTAGGGGGTATCCTCTCCTTTAACCAGTCTATAACTAGCTTGGAATCCCCAAAGACCTGTAGGAATTGGACCCCCTTCTCATGTGCCAAAATTAGAGAAAGATTTAGAGCCACAAGTTCAACTTTATTGTTGGTACTCAGTCCCAAGCCTGCTGCAAAATTTATCGAATGAGAATCATTTATCTGCGAAGAGCCCAATCTCCCTCCATGGGGGGGTAAACTTGAGCAGCTCCATCTAAGTAACCAAGGAACATATATGTCTATAGTCTCTTCCACTATCCTTCTAGGTCTAGGATTCTTAACCAATTGTGGGAAGTGGCTAAGATAAACCATACCTTTGGGTGCATAAACATAAGGAGCAAAGTATAAATCCTCAAATATGGCTTTATTCCTAGCTAGGCACACTCCTTAGATGAAAATGGAAAGTAAAGCATAATGATCCTTGAAACCCACGTTGTTAGTCCATGAAAATAGAGCTTGATCTAAAGAATTACCTCTCCATATGAAAGGTAGACCATAAGAATGAGATGCAAATTCCCACATCTTTGATATATAAGGACAAGAGATAAATAGATGCTCAATATTTTCATTACCTTCCTTTTAGAGGAGACATCTACCTAGACCTTGCCATATTTTTAGTTGAAGATAGTACCATACCGGAATCCTGTAGGATAATGTCGTCTAGAGAAAACACTTACACTTTAAGGGACACTTGAGCTTCCAAATTGCTTCATGCCACTAGTGAATGACTTGTTGCTCCTCCTCTTCTTTGATTACCTTGTACCCAATGTTGGGTATATAAGAACCCTCAGATGGGTTCTTAGACGATACTAACTTATCTTCATAATCCTTCATTCTTATGTGACTATCTTTGAGAGCTTTTAAGTACCCGTCCCAAAAATCGTGTCACAATACCAACTGCCTCAACACTCAACTAGTGTTGAGAGTATACATTTATGTTGACGAGGTCACTAATCTGAGCTAAATGAACGTAACCCTGAACCCACAACTGCACCAACATGTTCCAAGGAGGTCCATGGGAAACCTTACACCTAATCCATGGATCTTGTCGCAACTTTATCTTTCTTCCATTTCCAACTTTCTAGTGCAACCAATCTTCAATGACCTCAAAATATATTGTACAAACAATGATTGCATTTTTAATTTAAAATTAAACCAAAATAAGAATGAAATGTTATTTTGTGTGTGTGTGTGTGTGTACACACACACACACACACACACACACACACACACACATATATATATATATATATTATTGTACTAGGCCAAATTTTACCCAAATGAACAAGTTGTTAAGCACTTCAAGAACAAATTATCGGGTACTTCATGACCAACTCTTGGGTATAAGTTTGGGACATAATATCCAATAATGATCCCTTGCTACGAACATCCTTTGTATATTGTTCACAATGAAGTTTTTTTTATATGACATAAGAAAAATTATTCTTTCCCTTTTGTTTCCCTTTTCCTTCCCAAGTCTTTCTCCCTTCTAATATAGAATGGCTTATTCTATTATTTGGTTTTACACCATGTTTACATTCAATATGTATGGCCTTAGCACATGCCTCAACAAGGATCTTGATCTCAAAAAGCAACACCTCCTTTCTAATTCAATTGAACAACCCATTGATGTACTTTATCATAATGTTCTCGTCAAACTAGTCAATACCCAACTAGATACACATCCTTTTCAACTTATTTTTATATTCTTGAACTCTTTGTCCTTGTCTCTATCTAATATGATTCCTTATAAACTCTTAATCTACTTCATATCCTTAAAAATGGAATTGTTTCTTAACAAGTGCTTTAAGCTCCTCTAAGTTTGCAGCTTTCTTCTTCTTGGTAACAAATCTCTCTTAACATAAAATTTCCTACCATAGCATGACATATCCGTCCATCCATTTTATGATAAGAGAAATAAGTATTTTATGTATCCATAATCTCGTGGAAACTAAAATAGAATTCTAGTCGCCTCAACTAATTACTTTGTCAATCAAGTTTCATCTGCTAATAAGCTTTTTAATGGCAGTTTTATCCAGATGCATTGCCACGCGCAATCAGGATATTCCACTTAGCTTCAACTCTAAAAGGGCTCATGGAACTTTGAGAAACATTTTCCTAAGGAAAAGTATTCTTAGGATTCATCTTGGGACTCTTCCTTTTCTTTATTAGGGCTTTCCTCTCCTCCAACTTAGGTTTATCAACCATAAATCAAACCAAATCATATAGTAGGTCTACAATACCTTTTACTCATGTCACTAAATTTATAAATCTACATCCACCTTCACTGATCTCTTGGCCTTTTTGTAGCATAGTTTGACTTACACGACAACTACAAATATTTAAGGCAATAATGTATCGTTGCCTTACGAATATCATAATCTAGTCTTTGTCACTCCTCGAGCTAATAAGAACTTTGTTATGATCCCAAACTAATCTTGGGTAAGTCAAAATCACCTGGAATATATCTACATATGATAGATTCATTTAAACAAAATGATTATCTAATAAATATTACAACTTAGATTTATTTTGTCATCAAGCAGTTAACAACATAAGAAATGGACAATCAATCTCATAAACATTCATCAGACAATGCACATATGTTTTAAGGAAAAACCTCATGGAGAAGAAAGTCTATTTATGATCAATTTTAGAGAATGTTAATTAGCGAGTAATTACAATTGTAATCATGCATGACCTATGGGACTCAACATCCACGAGTTAGTGTTTCACGATGTCTAGTATCCCTGGTAGCAAAGTCAAGGCTTTTACATTTCTACAAGGAACTTCCTTATGCTTTAAGAATGAAAAAACTCTATAAGTCAATTGTGACCCTTCAATCAAATTCCACATCCAGATTGCCCAATCTCCAACCTTTCCACCTAAACCCTCTTTTTCATGTAGTCCACCTTTTTATGGCCCATCTGTAAGAGTCAACAAAATCATTTTGGTTTCTCTTATGTCCCTTAATTTATCAAAATGTTTGAATTCCCTTTGGTAATGGACGGCAATTATATAGTCAACTCATCATAGCTTTTGAATGCCATATATACATCCCCTCTTTGTTGACATTTTTCTAAAACATAACCTTGTTAACAAGGCCTCTCACCAATCCAAACATTTAATCAAATCTAGTTTGTCTCTCGTTCTATCTATCAAAATATGTACATTAATAAATTTAGTTTAGCGAACTTTATTGTTGATCATTTTTCAAATCAGCTTGATTCAATCAATTTTCTCATTAAATCCTACCTCCATTATCTAGTCTTGTTCTACTTAAATCAAATCGAATCTCATCTCAAATCAATAAATAATCTCTACTTAAACTAAAAATCTAATAAAGTTTAAAGATCAACAAGTTGTTACTTATTCTCCTATCCTAATCAACCTTATTAGTCCCTACCTTCAAACTAGTTTCTTTTATTAATATTTTTTTAATATTTTAACCTTATACCTCCCTTTTTCCAATCCCAATGCAACTCGAGGCCCGACCCCAAATCATTCCTAACTTGAGTTCTCCTCACTTAAATCTCACGTCACCTTTACTCTTTTATTACAACTCGTGGCCCCCAAATCATTCCTCTAACTTGATTTCTACTCAAATCTCATGTCATCTTTAATCCTTAATTCATAATCTCTTTACTTTAAAGTCCCACCGATTGATACACTCGGCTTTTATTTTTTCCTTAGAATATTGTTGTTATTATATTTTCCCCTCAATCAATTGGTCTCTATCACTAGTTATCTCAATTTAATTTTAAACTATAATATAATTTAATATTATAAATTTAACAGTCCTCTTTTATGTTATAATATAATTTAATATTATAAATTTAATGGTCCTCTTTTATGTGGTTGTGATTTTGTTTTTAAGGTCCTTTTTTTTAAAAGACATTTGACATGGTATTTTTATAGGAAAGTATTGAGTCGATGATAACACCAAAAAATTTAAGTTAAATAATTTTATATGTTATGATAAGTAAAGATGTTAAAATCTAGTACAATTTGGTAGAAGAAGAATATGCACTTAATGTTGTTGTTGCTTAGATATAGATCATTAGATTTGAAGTTACCAATGATTTAATGATCTATATTCCAATGATATAAACATTAAATGCATTGTTGCTAGGTGCATATTGCTCGCCCAATTTGGTATAGGTAAACACTTTTCATCTCTTTATATTAAGGGTTTTCTCTAATTAAAAAAATCATTGAGTATTTCATTGGTGTTGATGCATATTTATAGTTTAGTGATATTATGTGTTTAGAAAAATGTCAGAGTCATAAAAAATGTGGTTTTTCCACATTTGTTATTAATTAGTTTATGAAGAAGTGTTATCATGGTAGTACAATTTAAAAGGAAAGCTGAAGTGTTTGATTAACAGAGTTGTTATAAAAACCCCAAAACCTTATTACTATTCAAATTAGCAATTAATTAAAGAACAAGGTAGCTATATTATTGAACAAATTGTCTTAGAAGAAATACAAAGCGACAAAACATTATATAGAGAAGATTTAAAAAAGAAAACCCATAAAAAGCATCTTCTGACACGTGAACTCCATGTTTAAAGTCCTTAGAGCATATCTTCTCTTCTTGTCAATACTTGACAAATATCATTTACAACCATTCCACTTTTAATCTTGGAGTGGGTACACCTCATCTGATTTTCTTTTGGTGCGTCTAAAGAGATAAAGGATTATGGTTAAACAAAAGAGAGAGATGCCATCAAAGACCCATTACAAACGTTAAACAATTGCGAGAACAAAGAGACAATTGAATCAACCTTCAAGTCTAGTTCTAGTAATTTGTGTTTTGCACTTGCATGTAATCTCATATTTCTTCTTTTAATAAATTCAGTTAAATTTTGGTTTTCATTGTACATCTATGTTTTCTTGAATCTTCACTATCAATTTATCATTCTAATCATCATGCCAGTAACACCATTAACATTCTAAAGTTACTATAAACTTCTAAACTTTTGCAACAACGTAATTCTTTACAAAATCACACTAGACACAATTACACCCATATTTACATAACCAATAAAAAATATGACCAAACTTATCACAATTAAGTATCCCATAAAACATGGAGAATTCCTACACCAAACCCTAAAACAGAATACTCAAATCTTCATTGAAAAAGATGTTTACGGCACACACAAATAATTGCAATCAATAACGCCAATACACCAAACCCTAGATTGATCCAAGAACTATATGCAATGTGGGTCCGAGCCCATTATATATAGTTGATATGCGTCGGCACCGAATAGAAATTTATAGAGTTTAAGAGAATAATGAGCCATAACTCGTTGTACCTTCTAACATGAATGGCTTGACTGTTTAAAGCACTCTCATGTCAAGGATTAAATACAACTAAAGTACCTTTTATTCTTGATGAGTGTTCATGCATCAATGTTGCAACATTGGTCAAAAGGTCTCTACTTCTATTTCTATTTAAAAGAATTTAAAGTACTTCCAAATTCTTAATCTTCATTTACAAAAGTTGTTAGATAGTATTTGTTGGTTAAAAAACCTGAAAATGATTGACAAATCTTCCACTATCAATCCACTTTAGTCGTGCTTCCTAACTATTTGATTTTTCTTTATAAAAAGAGGAGAATTTCATTATGAGTTTCAATTCCCAACAACATCTAAAATCAATTCCCACATTGATGTGGGATCATGAAAATCTCCATACTAACAACCACTACAATCATTGTTATATATATATATGGAAAAAATCTGGTATTTCATTAGTAAAAACAAACACATTGTACATAAACCTTATTGGTCATACTTGTGCTAAAAGACACACAAAAAACAACTCATAAAGCTAGAAATATGGTCAAAACCTTATTTTCTCTCTTATACAACATAGATCTATGATATGCTAAAAAAAACACAATAAAAAAGCTTGCCCACAAAGATCATAAAACAATATAGATGTCGAGAGAAATTGCCATTATAAATAGAATAGATACAAGTCCCAGAAAAATCAGCATGGATTGGTCCGTTGAAGAATAAAGGGTTGGGGCTGCTACTGACGACATCGTGGAAGCAACCAAAAGCCGAAAATATCAGTGGTTTAAAACCCAAATAAATGTAGGGTGGGTCACCCACCACCCTATCTAAAGGAAAGGGTCGTCGCCCTCCAACAAGTCTTTGTCGCCCACTATTGAGTCGCCTCAGTCGCAAAGGGACGTCGCCCTCCAACTAGCCACCACCGCTTACCATTGAGCCGCCATAGTCGCAAGGAGGCAGCCCTCCAACAAGTCGTCATCGCTCACCACTGAGCCACCACAATTACAGGGATGGAAGCCTGAGTAAGGATCCCTGATGTTGCCTCCACAAGATAGGACCATCACCCAACAACGAACCGCCTCAATCGCAGAAATAGTGAGAACTGCCACTTGATTACCAATGGATATCAATCTACACCATTTTGTGTTAGTGGAGAAGGTCCGCCGCCCCAGTAAAATTCGTTGTCACTGCCACAGAGAATGGGTCATCGCGTAAGGGATTATCTCCACACATGGAATGAAACTCAGACTGCTCAATAACCAATACGCAACAACTCAAAGCCTTTTTCCAAAAAGGGGTGCGGCTAGGGATGAAACCCTAGTCGCGAAGGCTCTTGACGAGTCGACTCTCAAAACCTCGCTCGCTCTCGCCGAAGTTGAGTTATTATTGTATGACAAACAATTATTGTTATATACTACAATCATTGTTCTATACATTTTTTTATGTGCATGGTCAAGCGTTAGATGATTTCAAACAAAAAGATTTGTTTTTTCCAGCACAATTTTGAAAAATTTCGGCAACAATTTTTAAAATTCCTTGATACAACTATCAAAATTTGAAATTTTGGGTGTCACGGGTTTTTGATAGTATTGAATCCATTTATATCATTAAAATCACAATCAAAACACAATTTAATTTAGATTTTGCAAAATAAAATCACCGGATTCTAAGGAAAAGCTTCAATATAAATCAAATCATCAAATATTTAAACATCTTCTTTATTAGGTCAAATCGTAAAATATTTAAACGTCTCCTTTATTATGTGTTTAGATTATTATATACACTTTTTTTTTTAACAAAAATTGAGAAAAGTATATATTAAAGGGGTTGTGCACATCCATTCAGTAAAAAATTATAGCAGTAAGATGATGATAACAGGAAAGTAGACTGAAACAAAAAATGACTAGAGAGAGGGCCTTCTAGAACCGCTATAGTAGTTTCTATTATGGATATTAACAGTAATATTATAAATTCATATAAACTGCTGATTTAAGACTATACAAAAAAACGTGAACTATATGGAGATCATTTAGGTTTGCCTGGAAACCCTACAGGATGGGTGACAAAGTCTTCTTCCATTCTCTGAGTGGTTGCTCCTGGTTTGTCTTGAGCATAACCTCCCTGGTTCAGTTGCACCAAGTTTTGAAGATCTTCCTAAATATGGTCAATCTTACCCATCATCTCTTTCATGTCCATATCATGGTCATCAATTCTTGCATCGTGACAACTAGTCTGGTAGGAGACATAGCGCACATCATCCACTAACTGCTTGACCTCCTTTGTAGTCTCCCTGTTGTCAGTGATTCCAACGACCACGAAATCTGCTAGACGCTATATATCGACCTTAAGATCATCAAAGCCTTCCTTGACACTTCGTTAGAATGGGTCCACACCTCTGCGCTCCATGCCAAACACAGGTGGAGGTATTTTGCTGCGTAGATTCTGCCTAAATTCGATATGAGGATTTGTGCTACGTAAATTCCCCAAAAACAAGAGAGCATGCTCAACAGAACCCACTATACTCTAGGTGGAATTGACAAGAAAAACGAAGGACCTGCCCACAGTGTCTCCAAGAAGCAGAGAGGAGAAATGGCGTCCAAGCTCACCAACAATCGAAGAAGAAATTGCATACTCAGGGCGCACAGACATAATGTGGCACCCGAGCTCACCAACAACAGGACACATAGACGAGTTAACACCAATAGAAAGCAGAGTCAGGTCATTTACCAAATCCAGAGGCCGAGTGAGACGAATTTGCAGGAAGCTCGAGAAGACCGTGGGTATCAGCCACTCAATAGAGAGCTCAGGAGAATTTTGCAGAGAAGATTGCACCTCATTGCTAGGGGGGAGCTCAATATCATGAAAGAACAAAGACAAGCGCATGGGAGGGAGATGGAGGGTAAAATCCCAAGGGAGAGCCATGGCATGTGCGAGAGGATGGACAGGAGCATGGGAGCAGAGCATAGAGTGAAGTTTGGAGATGACGTCCATAAATGGAGATGACAAGACATCAAGGAGGGAGGGTGGTGGATACCACACGTCCCAACGGAGAAAGTTTGGGCTGCTAGAAAGTAGCACAACCTCCAAAACCATAAACCAATGCTTAATTGTTAACCCAAAGTCTTGGCCTAGCGATGGGGGAGAAGACCCTTGTAGAAAATTAGGGAATAGGTTTAAAACTAACCTCTTCATCATTCTGATAAATGGAACCTTGAGGGAGAGAGGCACCTTTATTTGCCAAAGAATCCACCTTAGAGTTATTCACTCTTAGGATACGGTAGTAGGCAATGCTAGCAGGAAGTGGAAGATGAATGATTCTGTTGTAAAGCCTTCTGCATTTGATGGCTGACCTGTTGAATAGCCCGTTATCATCTCGAGGATAATGATGTCTTGAGTCCTCAAAGACTAACATACCTGAGATGTTTTTTTGTCTAGCATTTCCAATCCTTGAAGAAGAGCCAACCACTTGGCGTCGTTGTTGGTCTTGTGTCCCAATCCCCAAGCAAAGGTTTTTACCGTTTGGCACATGCCTACCCTTTATTATATACATTTATTAGGTACTTAAAACATTTAAATAATATTATTAATATTTTATAAAATATAAAAATGATTTAAATAATTTTAAGTTTATATTTTTTAAATTAATTTTGTAAAACAAAATTTCACCTTTCATTTTTAATTATAAAATAGATTCAACGTCATAAAATACCTTTACATATTATGATATTAGTTCATAGTTTATCTAAACCTAATCATATATATCTACCGTATATAATAATCAAAATCATTGAAAATTTAAACAACTCTTAACATATATACCAAAAAAGGCAAAAACAAACAATGATTACATTTCTATTTTAAAAATAAAACAAAATACAAATAAGAGGCTAGATTTACTTTTATATTAATAATATATATAAACGAAATTCGATGATATTTGGAAGTAGTTTACCGTACTGGGCCAAATTTGACACAAACTGATATGCTGCCGGGCTCGCCAAGATCCTTCCGGCCATATACTAATTGCTACGCTACTTGTTTTGTTAAGGATAATGGCATCTACCGAGAAGGCCATCAATCGATGTAACAGCCCGTTACTTTGGCATTGTCTCCCACCAAAACACTTGCTCCAAAAAATTCTTTGGTTCAGCCTTCAAATACTTCTGTTAGGCCTCCACTTGCTCTGAAATTGCTAATAGGATTCTGTTAGGCCTCCACTGGCTCTGAAATTGCTAATAGGATTTATCACAAGATTAATAGTAATTCCTTTAGTGTTATAGGACTCTGCATTCAATCCATGGATAAATCCACATTGTGTAAGATGGTCTCGCTAATCAAGTTTTTTTTAATGGCATCTTCAAACTACTCAGTGTGTTTTGCATTGGGTTGTTTGGTTGCACATGTTGCAGGCGACCCATATAACAGTGAGCTTGCAAGAACGCCTCCCATGGGGTGAGATCTGGAATCTATAAGCCATTTGTTTCATTCGTGCAATAGTTATATGAGGTGGGTTTTGAACTAAGGTACTGTACAAATGATTTATGGCTTGCAGATGGAACAGTTGGAACCATTTTGGCTGCAATGTGAACGAGAGTATCATTAGGGAGACAGGTATTTGCTAATGTTTAATGGATGTTGCAATTTGTTATTGAAGCTTTCATTTATTGCAGGGATTGATATTGATGACCATAGTTGAATATTTGATTTGTTGATGATAACATTTCGGCAGCTGATGCATTTATATCAACTGGGCTCTCCAAACTTGGATACAAATACATCAATATAGGTATTTTTGTAATGCTCAGATAAATAGAAATGCAATGCAATCCAAGGTTTTGTATAGAGTTAGATGCTGATTTTCAATACTGATACTCCCGTGGCATTTAATTAGAGAGGATTTGGGCTAGTGTGGTTGGATTTCATATGAACTTTTTAGTATTTGGGTAAACATAGTTTTCAACATTAGGTTGCTTGTCGGTGATTGCCATTTTTTCAAATAAGCTCAAGAAGCAGTCCCTTCACAGAAAATAGTCCTCTGGTTTCTCTGAGATAATATATTTATAATTGTCTGATTGAATTTTTGGGAATGTTTGTGTGAATAACCTATGATTGCTGGGCCGAATTACAGAGAGATATAGATGTAAGTGCCGTCCTGCCACAAAATCACTTTTCTACGGCAGAATGTGTTGATTCTTTTGAAATTGATTTAACCACACAAATATCAAAAGGTTGATCCTGAAAGGCCTTAGCCATGGTCATAGAGCAACGGGTTGGTCCTAAAAAAATCATAGGCATTGCCTTAGAGCGAAGGGTTGGTCCTGAAATGTCATAGTCACGGTGTTTGAGCAAAGGGCTGGTCCTGAAAGTTCATAGTCATGGTCTCAGAGCGAAAGGGTCATCCTGAATGGTCTTATTCACGGTCTTAGGGAAGGGGTTCATCGTGGAAGGTCTTAGTCATCATGGTCTTAGAGCAAAGGGTTGGTCATGAAAAATCGTAGTAATGGTCTTAGAGCGAAGGGCTGGTCCTGAAAGGTCTTACTGCTCAAGTACGGATAAGCATACTAAAAGGGTAGTACTGAAAGATCTTACCTGAGCTAAGGTCCTGAAAGATCTTACCTGAGCTAGGGTCCCAAAAGGTCTGACTGAACATTCTACTACAAAAAGGAAATGGAGGACTCTTGAATAAAAAGCACAGTTAACTGGTTACAAACTTGCAATTTAAATGCAATTAAGGCACAGAATGACGTTTTAATTACATTCACAGGAATTTGGAGAAAAAATATTGGTATCTTGTAATTCTTGCATTTTTATTACTAAAATAATTGCCATTTCTTTTTGCTATTAAATCCAAACAATGAGAGAATGTAATATAGCTGTCTATGTCTACAGGGAAAGCTGGTTCCTCGTGCTTCGACATTCCCATTCGGCATTAAGGCCCTCGCTGACTATGTGCATGAGAAGGGTCTGAAGCTTGGCATATATTCAGATGCAGGGTAAGTTCAGCAAGGGTTTCTTATTCTTGAACCTTAAAACCCATTCCGGATCTCACTTGAGCTCAGTTAAGATCCTTCAAGACCTTACCTGATATCAGGTTTTTAACTTTCATTTATAAACCCATTTCCTGACTTTAGGGTTTTGGCATTAGGCAATATACATGTCAAAAGCAACCTGGATCATTAGGATTTGAGGAAGAAGACGCCCGGACATTCGCTGAATGGGTATTTCAGAAATATTCTTTAGTTTGTATGAAGTTAAGATTTTGGTAGATTGTGAGGAAAATTTAAATATTAATATTGGGAAGTAGTGGCTCATGCATTTTGCATCTACAGGGTATAGATTATCTCAAATATGATAACTGTTTCGACGATGGTTCAAAACCTGAAGTCAGGTGAGCTTCTTCTTCATCAGGGTTTCAAATTTAGAGTAAATTCATTCTTTCAGTTGTCAGAATGGTTTATCTTTGTATGCATAGCAGGTACCCAAGGATGAGGGATGCACTTCTTAAGACAGGCCATCCGATATTCTATTCTCTATGTGAGTGGTATGCAAAGCTTCTCTGCCTTCTGTGGAAACTTGTATATTACTGAATGCTATCGAAAATATATCCTGATTAACATTCGAAACCATCAAGTTTTAGAAGTATTTTGTTGGTGACTTTCATGGCTTTTTTTGGTGGTTTTGCAGGGGTGTTGATAATCCTGCTACTTGGGCTCGCAATATAGGAAACAGCTGGAGAACAACACTAGACATAGAGGCTAAATGGGAGAGGTAATTTACTGGACCGTTGCAAATTGATCATACTGTTGAGGGATCCACGATTTCAGATTTAAAATTCCACAATTTTTGAGCTTATGAAGCTCAATGCTGAAACATAAGTCCATACTTATGAGGCACTCTTGTTCCCACTGTGGCTTGAGAGGTCTGCACCGGCTGCTTAACAATCTTTGATATTACGTTCTATCTGGTTATGATTCCACTCAAAGATTACAAGATTTCATCCATAAGTAGTTTATAGCTCTATTTAAGCTAGGCATTTCTAGCATAGTAGAAACATTTGTATACGAATTTGAATTTGAATACGATTTGATTCAGAAAAATTACGTTTTAAAAATCCATTACAGCTTCAATATGGAATTATACGTCTCATAGATAATAAAATATGAATTTTGTTCCAAATTGTAGAAGAATTTCAGCTTCAAGGATGCTTAATAACTTAGAAAAATTAATTCACTCCTTGAAAATTTTGTCATTATTAATTCATTTCTTGAAAATTTTGTCATTAGTTATATTTATGGGATGTATTCAAGATTTTTTATTTCTTATTTTTGAGGTTTTTAGGCTGTTTGTTTTTTTGAGTTTATGAGTCCATGGGGATTAAGTACACGAGGTATATTATCAGAGAGAATCAAAAGTAAGTTGACCACACCATATCAGTACTGTATGGAAAATTGTCCCTATTTGTAGTACTACCAAATTTCCATACAGAAAAGGTCTATATGGCTGAATCTTGCTACTATGCTCTCTAGGTGATACAATTATGAACAGAAGGATATCATTATTATATTTACCCCTTCCTGACTTCAATTTCCGGTGTATTGTATGAAAATTGGGGATTGAAATGCATGGCCATGGAAATGTATGGTGTAGGCCATTTGTGTGCAGAGTGAAGGATTGAAATGCACTATTTATAATTCATATTATTTGCAAATCAAAGGCAAAGAATTCAGACTTTTTTTTTGAAATTTTGGAGAGTTCTATACTTACTTTATGACTCGCTTTCGTTCAGTGTAACATCCCGGGCAGATCAAAACAACATGTGGGCGGACTATGCAGGACCTGGTGGATGGAATGGTAATGACATTTCTTGCTAGTACTTAAATTTACTTTGACATTTAGGTCTTTTCTAGGATTTGCTATTATTTTTGATGTCGGGATTTTGTTTATATTGGGTAAGATGTCCTCCAATCAATTTTTACTATTGTTTGGTTATGGATTTTAGCTGCTGTTAATTTTGTTTATTGGAAAATTTATCATATATTTCATCATGAATCAAGATAAATGTACATCAAGAATGATACATAATAGAACCAATGCGCAGTCTCACAAATTCTCCCTTCCTCCATAAGCAAGGAGAGCTAGCATGTATGCTTTCGCTCCAATCTCAACATCATCTAGATCAGAGAATGATCAGTATCTTCAGCTTTTCATCGTACACTTCTTATTTCTTTCACTGCTACAAATACAATCAAATTATCAACCTGTTCCTCAGATCACTACAAGAATGATTTTTGAAATGCTGTACCTGACTGAAGGAAATTAAATAATGTCTAAATGCTTTCATCTATTGATTTCCTCTGACACTTGTATGTTTCTCCATATCTTCAGACCCAGACATGTTAGAGGTTGGGAATGGTAACATGACTGCAGAGGAGTATCGCTCACATTTCAGCATTTGGGCTCTTATGAAGGTATTCAACATGCCATGTGTTACAGAGATATGGTTCCTTGCTCTTGAGATATAAAAAGCAATTAGAAATCACCCAAACTAAAGCTGCAGATATATGCTCATGAGTCGTTATAAACAAAAGCGTTTTTCAAAGGATTTAACTGATTTCAGTCCATTTCATTGAAGCTCAATGTATTGTTCCAATCTGACTCCACATCAAATGGGTTGCTGGGTGGATTGTTTGACTAATCTCTTTATGTTTCTGTTTTGGGATTTAGGCACCTCTGCTAATTGGTTGTGATGTGAGGTTTTTGAGTGATAAAAGATTACAGATCCTTGGCAATGAAGAGGTCATTGCAGTCAATCAAGGTGCGTCCTTTCTCAATCTCTGAGGGAATAAAATGCAACTATACGGGAACAGAAGTGGCTTCATTTCCATTTCCAAAACATTCTAAAGAAAGGATCCAAAATAATTGAAGATTCTTTTCTGTCGGTCTATTGCAATAGGTTCCTTCAAATTTGAGCACGAACAATCTTGTTGTATGCAGACCCACTAGGAATACAGGGGATAAAAGTGAGGCAACAAGGTGATCTTGAGGTAATTATATCCCGTCCATTCAAACACCTTTTTTCATACTATAAATCTTACTCATATCTCTTAATCTACAAGCTCAATGATTTAAATTTTGATCTGGCAAAGCTCAGGGCTCAAATATAACCCTGTGCTTATTAGGCACCCACATTCTCACTGTAGCTTGGGAGGGCAATGCAGGTTTGGGCTGGTCCACTTTCGGACAACCGTATAGTTGTAATTTTATGGAATAGAAGTTCATCAAGATCTACGATCACAGCACATTGGAAAGACATTCGACTCCACTCTTCCGTTTCTGCCAAAGTCAGGAACTTATGGAGGGTAAGATATCCAAGGAAATAGAAATTTCATCTACATGCCCAATGTTGCACATAAACATTTTAGGATGGTCATCAGTGGCACTTCTGTTATACTTAATTCTCAGTTGCAGATGACTTTTTTGTGATTTTACTGATAACCTTGTCTGTGTAACATTTTAGGATGGTCATCAGTGGCACTTCTGTTGTACTTAATTCTCAGTTGCAGATGGCATTTTTTGTGATTTTACTGATAGCCTTGTCTGTGTGGATATTACAGCACAGAACTCTAGCAGCTAATCATAAAGGCAGCCTTACAGCATCAGTGAAGCCCCATGCATGCAAAATGTATGTTTTGACAGTTAGCCCCTACACTTCTCCATTGGACTGGATTTATGATATTCTAGGAACAAGATTACCTTAAAAGAAAGTATTAAGAAAATATTTTCCCCTCAAGGAGATCCACGGCATTCTTAAGGGTGGTGTTTAACAGAAAAGCATGAATCAGTGGCACTTAACAGGTTGCTGAGGCATCCACATGCATTTTTTAGTATTTACCCTCCAACTTGGAAGGCCATGCGGACTATAGATGATTATTTATTTTGATAAATGATTCATTGTCAGCAGCAAACTAATGATTCTGCTAAAGCAGCTCTTTGGAAATGCAATGACTGTGATGAAGATGCTAGATTAGCTTTTTCTTGTTTAGCATGTTGTTAGAATGAAATTTGCTGAATTATTTTTTATGACATTTTAGTCTTGCACCCAACTCCTCTCTTATTTGTGATTTTGTTGTTAAACATTTTGGGAAAATAAAAATTAAATAAATTTTGTGGTTAAACATTTTGAGAAAACAAAAATTAAATTAAATTTGGAAGTGAATTAAAAATTTACAAAGACACATTAATTGTATCATTGATTCTTTAGTATAGTATAATTAATTGCAAAGCACCATTAACTATAGATTTAAAAATTTACTAAGGGATGGGGACACATAAATTTGAACATTTTGATAATTTTGTGTTTAGTCGGCTCTGTATAAATTTGAGCATTTTGATAATTTTGTGTTAAAGTCGCCCTATAGTTAATCAACAATCAAATTGTAACCTTATAGTTAATAAAAATCAAATTGTTTAATACACTTCTTTTATTATTATAAATTGTATAATAAACATTTTTATTATTATTATCTATGCATTGATTCAAATTTATATAATGATTTTTTTTTTAATTTGATATTTCAGTCTTGCACCCAACTTCTCTCAAATGCAATTTTTGTGGTTAAACATCTTAAGAAAATATAAAAAACAAATTTGGAAGTCAAGTAAAAATTCTAAAAGACATTAATTGTACCATTTATTAAAATTCTAATAGAATTTGTTGCAAAGCACCATTGAAAATAGTTTTAAAAATTTATTAAGGGACAGGGACACATAAATTTGAACGTTTTAATAATTTTGTTTTATGTTTCCCATAATTAATAAAATTGCTAGGTCGAGAGGTGCTCTACCCCCTAGTATGGGGGAGATCTTGTAACTTTATGTAACGTTATTATTTTGTAAAAAATAAAAAATTTAATTATCATCCAAAATAAATGTTTGCCAGAAAAACAATTTAATATGAGGGAGGGGTTGTAATGTTCTTACCTAACAAAACAATAAAAACAAAAAAATTAATTATCCACAAAAAAAAAGTGGGTGAGAAAAAAAACACAATATGGGGGGATGTTGTAATGTTCCTATCCAACAAAATAATAAAAAATAAAAATTGAATTATCCCCCAAAAAATGTTGTCTCGCACATGGTTTTATGGGGAGGGGTTGTAATGTTCTTACCTAACAAAACAATAAAAACAAAAAATTTAATTATCCACAAAAAAAAATGTGGGTGAGAAAAAAAAATACAATATGGGGGATATGTTGTAATGTTTCTAGCCAACAAAATAATAAAAAATAAAAATTGAATTATCCCCCAAAAAATGTTGTCTTGCACATGGTTTTATTGTACATGTGCAAGGCCTCCTAAACAATCCATGGTTTTATTGTACATGGTATAGGAGGACCTTGCAAAATGGTTTTAAAACCATGTGCAAGGCCTCCTAAACAACCTATGGTTTTATTGTACATGATTTATGAGGGCCTTGCAAATGGTTTTAAGATCATGTGTAAGGCTTCTTAAACAACCCATGGTTTTATGAGGGCCTTGCACATGGTTTTAAAATCATGTATGGGGGAGATGTTGTTATGTTCGTTCCCAACAAAATAAAAAATATTATATGTCGGTCATAAATAATATTAAATATTAATAATAAAAATATTATATGTCCATCTTAAATAAAAAGATGTGTCAGAAGATATTTTGATCCCTCTTGGCTTTTGATAGAGCTTAGGATGTGTAATAACAATTTTATTATTATTATCGATGTATAAGACTTGTTCAAAGTTCAAATTTATACGAAGGGAGCTATTTTAAGGTGCCACATGTAATTCAATAATAACTATTACATTAATGTCAAATTTTGTAAAAACAAAGAGAAAAAAAATCTCTATTCAATTTTCATGGCAGTGATTATCCCAAACAATCACTAATTGGATTATATGTGAGAGTTGCTTTATTATCGTTATAAGATGAATATGGCTGTTGGAATTAGAAAATATATTTTTATAGAGAAAACATGTAGTTTAGTCATTAAAACAAGCATATGTATATATATTATATATGTTTATTTCATTAGAAACTTAAACTAAATCATTAAATTAAAAAAGCATATAGCTTCGTCATTAACACAAGTATATATATAGTTTAGTCATTAACACAAGTATGTGTATATTTCATTAAAAACATAAACTAAATCTTTAAATTTTTTACATAAAAAGTTATACCACTTCAATCAAATTTTTACATTTTTATAATTATTTAATTAAAGTAATATACTATCTTTAATAAGGATTTATGGTAGAAAAAAATGAGAGAAAATAATTAAAATGAGCTCAGAAATAAAAGGAATAGTGTGGAGGTGTATTTTAATCTTTATTTTCAGCCTTTATATAATATTTTGAAAAAACAAATTGAGAAAAAACAATATATAATCTTTATATAATATTTTGAAAAAACAAATTGAGAAAAAACAATATATAATTAAAAGGAGGGAAAAGATTAGAGTGTGAAGGGACATTTTAATCTAGATTTTTTTTATCATTTATATAATAGTTTTATTGTATTATGTGATTTTGTAAAGCTAAAAAATTGATGGTTGATCCATTAGATTTTATAAAGCAATGAAAATAGTGGTTGATGCATTAACCACATAGTATGACTAAAAACAACTTTATATTATTTGTAAAAATAGATTTTGATGAATAATTGTTAAAAAAAGACAATGGATTTTGGATTTTGATGATATATTGTGTTTTAGAGAAATGGACTTTAATTATTAAAAGTTGAAGTGGAGATTATTGAAAATGAAACCTTTTCTCTCTAAGTTTTGTTGGTTATATTGTATAATTTCTTTATTTTAATTTCATGGCAATTTTGAATATAGTTTTTTTTAATTATATTTTTGCAAATCATAGGAAACAAATTAATTAATTTTTATATTTTTCAATGTTTTAAAACAAAAGAGATCATATTATATATTTATTTATTTATGTAAATTTTAAAAAAATATTTATTTAGGTAATTTTTTTTTAATTTTAATTTTTGGAGAATTTTTTTTTTTAAATTAAAAAAAAAAACCATCAAGATAAATTATAGTAATTAAATATCAAAAACCATTTTTTAATAATACATTATTATTAAAATACTTAAAATCTTATAAAATAATTAAAACTTAATTAAATATAAAATATAGAATAAAATACAATGTTATTTATGGCATTAAAAACCATATATTTATTAAAAAAAAAAAAACTTATATTTTACATATGAAGATGAGTAGAATTCATTCCCCAAATTGCACCTACTGATAATTGATGTGCTATCACAAGAATGTTAAGAAAAAATAATAGTTTTTATTATAACAAAACCTATTGTGCCAAATGTGTCCTCACAATTCTAGGTCATTGCTTGATTTAGTTCTTTTAAATAGTTAGCCCACAATGATATCTCATAATTTAAAATGATGATGAATCAAATTTGAATAGTTATGAATAATGAATTAATCGTTTTATATATGCAAGAAAATGCAACTCTTTCTTGGTCAAACATGCAATTGAAAGAATTGCAACAAATAACAAACAATGGAGCATAACACCACCAAAACAATCACAGCTAAAATCCACCATCTGTAAAAACCATATCAATGTTCCATATGAGGATTGAATTTAATTTCCACTGAGTAAAAGGAGATATTTTGTACAAAAGGAAATTCCTAAAAGGCAGGTTCCTTGCAATTTGAAGACATCCACATGAATCCTGATCATATATGGAAATAACTATCAAACTCTTATCACACAAAGACAACGAACTAAAATTATGCAAAAAATCCTATTCATGTGATCGTCTCCCACATATGGGAGATCTATATCAGAAGTATAGGTTTTCCTTGTGATTTTAAAATAATGATTGCTAGCAAGTGGCCTCAACATCATAATCTAAAGAATTAATTACTATGATAGACACAATATAAGCAGTTAAATGCATGAATAGAGATGGAAATTGTACACTTCCATGCCCTCGTAGAACTCAATTTTGTTGTCCTTTAATTTAAATTGTAAATCTAGATGAGATCAACATCAAAAGAAACTCAAACATGCCTTTAAAAATATGTTGTAGCTAACAACCTTCACCACATCATCTGAAAGACTATTTGCATGGTTTACTGGGATCGCTATTGCTACACAATCAACTCACATTGAGGCGGTATGGAACGATTAGTGAGCATATTTCGAGTAGGAAATTACCTAGAAATCATTCTTCAAAGACTCGTCGACTGAAGCCACCACATACACCTGAGTCCAACCATGAACATGCAATTAGACAAGAACATTAATATATCCAAAGTTATTACAATAACAACTACGCACGTGAAAACTAAGAGCTCCTTGTAAAAGTTACACATTTACTACCTACAAAAAATGCAGGTATTTTCAGGCACATTGACACATATGGCAGTAATGAATCTAACTTCAGAAACAAGGATGCAAATATCTATCAGAAATCTAATCGAGTTGAAGGTGGGTGTAATCTATTTAAATCCTTTTGGTCTGCTTGAATATAATTTTTATTCATTCATGTTGGTCACTCTATATGCAAGTTAATACAACTAACATACAGAATGCTCAATAGAAATTGTCAACTCAGGGAAGTCTTTTATTTCAAATATAATTCACATTGTTTGTGCATAAACACTAAGTAGCTGATCAAATGAATAAAAGATTAACTGTCATACTTATCTGCTCAGTCAAACTCCTCTCATAGCTAAACTAATCTAAATCACCCACCTATAAATTCAGAATTACAATTACTTCCTACAATATCAATCCAACAATTAACTAATTTAGAAATAGATAACTAGACTTACTTTTGCAGAAAGTTAAATCCTACATTATTAGACTATATGTAAATCCATCATGACCAGTTTAATTCAACTACTCTAAGAATTGGGAACAACAACAATTGAACTAAACAAACTCTAAACCATAATCCGATTGAATTAGAAAGACAAGTAATCGAATGGAATTGGAACTGAACTTGACTATAACAGTTATTGGCACACATGCATAATGGAAACTAACCTACACAATCGACTGTCACACCACGCAGTTACAACTTAGAGGAAATACAACATCACTATCAAAGGAACTACAATGATAAATCATTACTGTTGTAGCTAACTGTAAGGAATGCAATTATTGATATTTCCACACCACACAACAAAACAATCAAAACATCTAATTAACTCGGCAACCTCTGTGGAAGGCGGGCCCAGCCTTCGAACAGAGATGCCGGAACTTACACAGGTTAAGATGCAGAGATAAGAAGAATCCTACTCCTTATATTAAATGACAAATTACAAAGTACATCTCTCTGTCACAGCTTACACAGTATAATCCAATATCAACCAACCCTTGGCTCAGAATGTTTTCCAATATTTATACATGAACAATCATAACCTTCACCCATTGATATCGGGCAGCCATGAAGATATACGATCTTCGGGCTGCCTTGTTACAACAAGCTGTTACAGCTGTGAGTGGAATTTAATGAAAGAAGAGAATATAGGAAATCTTGTTGCTTGATCCATTAGTGAATAAATAGAACCAATTTAAGAGATACCCTGTCTGTTCCAGCTAAGCCTTAAGCAGCGGCGCGTTGTCGCATCTGAGTCTATTGCAGCTAATCCAGTTGCATCTATATGTGGAATGACGACCTCTATTTGCATCCAACGTGTGGAGCTACGATTGGCAAGTAACAACTGGAGTCAAAAGCTCATCTTCTCTTCAAACCACTCGGGCTGTTACACCTGTACTTATTCAAAGCTTGAACTATATTTATGAAATCACGATGTATTAGCATAATTCAAGAGACAGAGTTTTGAACACAACAATCATAGGCATTAATAAGATAAAACAATAATTAATCATACCTGTAAAGATTCAAGGATCAATATGAGAAGAAAACATCTGTCTTATGCATAGAATCGAGTAAAACAAGGCAAACGGGGTATAATAGGTGTGGTAAAAAAGGGGCATTTCAGGACCCAACAATTCATACATACGAACATCAAAATGTTCATGTTAATTCCTCAATGATGGCTTGGAGGGGGGTAAATATCTGATCAATGGTTTGATGAGAGGGACGAAATCCTACTTGTCCCTTAGCTGTAATACTCCAAAAATTCGTAAAATTTTAAAATTTTTCATATAACATTAAATGTTTGCAATCGTCACTACTGAGGAACATTTAAATGTTAACGGTTAACCTAAACAAGCCTTAACTAGAACTAATTCTTTTGTTAATTTCTAGTTCCGCATACTTAATTGTTTGTTTTCGTAAATCATTATTAAGGATTTGATTTAGCAGGTTATGATTTGGAACAACAGGAATTGAAACATCTGTTTGATTTCTTAAGTGATAAGTTTGTTTTATTGTTCTGTGAAATTGTGAAGGAACTTCAGTTGAGATCGAGGCTTACTTAGCTTTTTAGCTAATGCAGTGAAGTGATGCTTCTTTTACAGGTCCTTTACAGGTAAGACGTTTTGTCACCAGTATCCAGATCGATATTATTATCTCAACTAGCATAAAATATAATGCTAGTAAATTTATTTATTTTACAACTTTGAGCAAATAAATGAGGTATCGTTGATCTGTATGTATTTATGCTTTAATTATCCTTCTGGTAACATAAGTGTCTAGTAAACTGAACATAGTTCAGTTGTTCTTCCATTGCTTCAACTATAAATTGTTCATCTAATTTTTATCAGTCTATTATCAACTTAGCTCCTGTATGTAATTCTAGTGAAGGGTAATTGTATAGCAGATCCCTTTTATAATTTATTACTTGATGTCAAGGTAATTCAAGAGTATTTGTTTTTCAACAACAAACAAGTTAAATGAACTTAGAAAAACCTAGAATCTAGGTAAAGTCATAAAGTAAAACAACTGATATTCACACATGGAAATAAAACCTAGTGTGTAAGACAGTTTACCAACTGTTCTAGTACTTACTAACTAGAAATGTAATAATACAAATTTTATATCTTTAAACTATAGTATTACTACTTTCTGTGTAAGAATAAAAGGATTATTTTCTATAAAAACTATCCAACTTAACCCTCGTATGATCTCCATTTCACAAGGGGGTAAACAAATCTAAGTTTTAATACCTAGACTAACAGAAAAAAGCTATACATCTTCCTATGTTTGCAAATCTCACATACATAAAGGATTAAGTCTTTTATGAGTTCTTTTTACAATTCTATGATTTCTCACAAAGTGTTATGGTTATGCACACCAATATTGAAGAATTGTTTACACAAGTGTTTACCCATTTCCAAAGATTATAAGACATGAGTTAAACCCCAATGTGTGTAATTAGCACCTCCATACATTATTATTTTAGGGTTATAATATGCACATTATAATTTAACGCAGGTATTGGAAGTTATGACAAAGGTTTTAACCATAGTTTCGTTATAAAATGCTATTGTATGCAGGCAACTCCAAAGAGGTCTCGAACTATATTACCAAGACCCACATTTCACAAATAAATCTGAAGCCACATGGTCGATGCATGATGGTTAGGTTTTTGTTGACTTTGTGGTTCAATATAAACTACCCTAGACCCTAAAATTCACATTTTACCTAACTTCTCGTCTCTACTGTGGAGTGGGTAAGCCGCAGGCTCATGGCCACATGGCCTTACTGTCACTCCTTTGACTCTGGATAAGCCTCCTTGCCATTTCGTTTTTCTTCTGTGTAGAGATTCATGTGGTCACTGCCTTTCGTTCTGTGGGAGAACCCTTTGTCGCCGTTACCATTTCTCTGTGTGAAAGTGGTCTTCATTGTCGTTATTTTGCTTTTGCATCAGCTATTCTTCAAACACTGGTGCAATGAATGTGAGCACGGATCTTGATCTGTCATAGTGTGGTTTTGACTATTTATTGAGTGTTCTGGTTGAGTGTAGGGTTTAACTATCTTCACCACCCGATTTCTACTGTGTGAGCTTTTAATCTGTCCCATCGTGGTTTCAGTTTTTGGGCTAGCACATTTCGTGTTGGGGTTTTTCTTGATAGAGCTTCCATCGTTGCTCGGCGTAAAAGTTTCTGGTGGCTATGGTCTGTTCTTGCTACTTAGTACGACCGAGGTCGAATTCTTCAAGTGAGAAGTTTTTCCTTGCAGCTTATCTCTATTTTGCATTGTACACAAGTTATTACTTTGTCATCGAACAATATTTCTCATTCAGTGTTTTATATACTTATGCAGGTTTTCATGTGGATACTCTAAGTTGGAATATACCATAAAAACGCCACACCAGGATTCAGGCTTCGTGTCCATATGGGTAAGCCTCAGTCTCGCCTGAGGTTTCTCCTGCACTGGTGTATGGTGTTTTTAGTTGATTCTATCCACTTGGATCTTGGGTTACTACTCGTCCATGGCTACATTATGCTGTGTTTGTTTTGGAAGGCCAAGTGGCTGATACTGTGATGTATTAAAATGAAATCTTTTTAAAGCCCTAACGGTTGTTTCATGTTGGAAAACTTGGGGCTTTCATGGCCATAGTTTTGATTTCAGTAGAGTTATTCTGTATAGGCTTTTAAGCCGTGTCCTAAGTTGTAAAAGGCCATTAGGCCGTAACTAATATAATTTTAGTGGTGTTAGGGTTTAAATGCTATTTAAGATTTAAATAAGCTCAAAGCTTACTATTTTGTAACTTACATTTTGATAAAATATATATATTGTGGTTTTAAGAAGATGATGGAAGCTGTGAGATTCTTATCAGTTCTGGTTTTTCTTCAAATCTGTTTAAATTATCCTAAACAGAGTTTTGTTACTGTAAGTTGATATTTGTTTTGATAATTATATAGTTAAAGAATATTTTTAAGAAGTTTATTATGTTTCTGTTCGTAGTACTTGTTTAATTTTGATTATAAGATAAATAAAAAGTTCAGACAGTTGGTTTCTATGACAGAAATTGGTTTTTATTGTCAACAAGCAATTATTCAGCAAAGAGATAAAGGAAAAAGGGTGAATAATACCTCTCGAGTCTTACTGTTTTCCTGGGTGGAAATGTGTTGAAATGTTTTTTATTTACTTTCTTAGTTTTAAATTGCCAAACAATTTTAATACTATTTCTGTGGAAATGTATTAAGTTTTGTATATTCATGTATTAGATAATTGTGATTATACCAATGAAAAATGTATGCTTATTTGATTTTGGTTGAAAACCGTATCATCCCTCTGCTAATAAAAGAGGTGGTAATATTATTTATATTTTACAGTTCCTTCAAAATAGGTTTTATTTCTAAAATCTTAATTACATTTAATTTATTATAGAGTTTGATACTTGATTATAATGTTATTCAAGTTACATTTTTATTTAGATTACTGATGAAATTATCTCAGTAAATTTCTATCCTTATTTACTGTTTCTTTAAGTTAATCCTACTTATTTACTTTCTGTTTTTATAATGTCTTTTAATTACTATAATAATAGACTTATAGTAAATAGTCTATCTACTATGTAAGCAAATACACAGACTAAGTATATTTATACTTTAAAATCTTTCCTAAGGCAGTTTTGTTTATGTTATTACAAAGTACTCTGTCTAAAAAAAACATTTAAAATAGAAAGGAAAAACATACATATGAATAACTCTTATGAAACATGTAGAAGGTGATAAAACACATTCATGCATACTTCATTCGATTCTTTATTTGAATTTAATCTAACCTACTGTACTAGAGTACTACCTTGAAAAAGGTGTGGACAAATACAGTTAGGTATTTTTTTTAATCCATTAGTAAAACTAGAAATTCTTCTAATCATTTATCCTAATATATATCTAATCCAGCATTTGACTATCTTTTCACAGTAAAATATTTCATTAACTCATACTAACAACAATAGAACATAAGCATAACACATTATTTCTTAAACTCATTCCTTGTAGATGTAAATATGCAATTAGAAAACTAGATAAATCATGTAGAACCTGGAAATGTAGAAGAGGTGACAACAACTTAAGGAACATGTTCCTCCCAACCAACTCCTGCAGAAAGCTGAACTGCAAATCTCAGGACCCTGAGCTTGTCTCCTGGTCCACCTGGTAGAAGTACTAGGTGAGAGATGTAGTTTAGTAATCCTCTGCAGCTCTACTGAGTGTTCAACAATAAATCTATTCTGCATGCAGCAGTATGAACTCGGCTTAGAATAGCTGCACTAGTTCATATATTCAACACTTTTCACTCAAAACAAACTTCAGCTAGTCCCCTCCATCAAATTTTCTTGTGCACTTCATTCACTCAGAATGTTCACAAGTCAAGAATGAGCAGCCTCAGCTGTCTTCAGTGGGAAGTTTTATTAACATGCCTAGGTCTTTTGGGTCAGTTTTCACTTAATAAGCCACCTGCTCTTATTCCACTTTCTTGGGGAACATGACCACAAAAATAGGGAAGTTTCCTCCTGCAACAGCGAGAAGTAGTTTGAGTATGCTTCCAAGTGTCAATCTGCTCTCAACCCAGTCTACTCCACCAAGTGACCAGTAAAACACTCATTTAACAGCTTCCTTAAGCTGTTGTCTCACCTTTCATTTATTAATTAATAAAATATTCAACAATTTACATTCAATTATCCTTGACCCCACTTGGTCATTAATTACAAACTTTATAATAAAATATAACATAATGTTTCTTAAAACATAAAATGTTTTTCAATTTGGGGCATGTGGCATTAGCTATGAGACAATAAATAAATATTGGTTCGGAGCATGAGGTTCCCTTCCAACAAATCCCATGGAAGGAATTCCTCTTCCCGGTTTTGGTTCTCGGTGGTGCTAACACCTTTATGATTGCGTTGTTGCTTTGTATTATGCTCTTTAAATTTTAGACTCTAAATATTAGAACTTTTAGGTTAGATTTGCTCCTATCCTTCTATTATAGGAGTGTCCTTTGTTGGATTTATTTTCTATACTGAGACAGGGGTGAATCAGTATCTTAGCATATACTCAAGGCATTTTCTTCACCCATGTCCTTTTATGTGCAAACTGCCTTTGTTTATGTACAATAAATTGTTCCTCTTTTCTCCATTCCTTTTTGATAGTGTTCTGCAAAACATGTCTTCTTGGTTGGTTTGTCTTCTTTGAATGATATGATCCTTGTTCCCAAATCCACCTCACACATATCATCTTAAAGCATGACAATATTTTTCTCTATGGCCAGTATAGCTCCAGCTCAAACATTGCACTGAACTGAATTTATTTTTGTAACTGAAAGTATTAGCATACCTGATTTTTACATATTTTGTAGGTATGTCACACCTTTTCTGAGATGCATCCCTTCACTTTGGAACAAATTCTTCCCTTTTGTTGCAGATATTATCACTCGCTACTTTATAACCAAGACCTATTTTGTCTTATGGGGATATCTGATTATTTAGAATTTCATATAGAATTATCGAGTTGCTGTTGAATTTTTCTTGGATATTTTCTTCCATACATGTTTTGATTCTACTTCAATTTGCGCAAACTGCCTCAGTTTTCAAATATGAAATTTTTATTTCCTTTTGCGCAAGTTATTATATCAACATATCATTCTTTGCTTCTGATTCCTTTAGAGATTCTTCCAATACAAACTTGTTCTCTTTGAGTTCTTTGATCTTGATTTTTGTGTAATCCGACTGCTTTTCAAACTCCTTTTTCTTTGTCATTCATCTATTGTTCCACTGCTTCTTGTATGATCTTGATGTCATTTTCCACTTTTTTTTGTTTGATCAATTGCTCCTTTAATGCCTTATTGATTTTTCTTAACTTCTTTAACTCTTCTAGTGCACTGACTTGCTCTCCTTCCCAATCGACCTCGACACTTTCCTCATCTTCATACTTTGAGCTCTCTCCTATGCTATTTGAATTTTCTTTCACTTTAGATTTTGAAGATGGTAAATAGATCTGATTATAGGGAATTTTTCTTACCGCGTCCTTCTCATATTTGTAATATTTATCTATGCAACTTGATCTTTCTTTAGTTTCATATTTTGGAGGAGACATATAGATCCCATTGTAAGTCCACTTTCTTAATGGTTTAGATGTGCTTTCACAAGTTCCTTTGGTTGAAAATTTTCCTCCTTCTTTTGAGCCTTCATCTTCAAATAGTGCCATAAAAAACACTTCTCTTGAGCCATCATGGTTGTTCTCTTATTAAAATTAACAACTATCCTCCTTGGTGTAAAGAATCTTCCATTGCTTGAGATATTTCTTTTTGTTCCCAGTTCTATTTTGCTAATACTAGGCTACTTTATTCTTGGTAGTCTAGTTCCTCTTGACTCTTGCTATCTTTGCTTTCCTTAAATACACACTGGAGGTAAAGTGTCATATTCTTCCACATTTGATGCACTTGAAAGGAAACTTCCCTTTATACTTGCCTTGTCCCCTTTTTAACTTCCTCATGAAATTGGATTCTTCTTCATCAGATATGACATATGATTTCTTAGATTCATGCTTGTTGTATTTAGTTTTCCTTGTGGACTTAAAGACATCTAAATTTCTAGAGACATATCCTTTTTGGTCCTCATTTCATAGGCAATCAAAATTCCATGCAACTCATCTTTTGTTACCTTATCCAAATTAGCTCTATGTTCTAAAATGGATACCTTTGAGTTGAATTGTGGAGACAGAGTTCTCAGATATTCTATACAATCGAATATTCTTCAATGGTCGCTCTAAGTCCTTTGATGGAATTCACAATCTCATACACTTTGAGAAAATAGGATGCAATATCTTCCTCTTCTTTCATTTGCAGTGTTTCAAATTGCGTGGAAAAGGTCTGCAACTTGGAATTTTTGACCTTTTCATCCCCCTCATGGATTCTCCTCAACTTATCCAAAATATCATTTCTTATAGTGCACAGCATGACTTTAGTGAATTCAATATCTACAAGTCCACAAAGTATTGCATTTTTATCCTTTGCATTACATTCATATAGTCTTTTGTCTTCTGGTTCATTTGGAGTTGTCCCAGGGATTGTGTGCTCATCCTTAGTTGATTCTTTTGGTTCCACTAGAGTAATTTTTGGAAATTTGTACCTAGTCGATATTGATTTCCATATGTCCATTCCAAGATATTGTAAATATACTTCCATTCTTATCCTCAAAATGTATAATTTGAACCATCGAATCATGGTGCTCTACTGCTAGACAATCCTTCCTGCTTGTCCATATCTGTGTTGGATCTATCTTCTAGATGTTAAGCTATTAATGAAAACACCCACTCTGATACCAGTTGCTGGATTTATCTTATATACCGAGAGGGGGATGAATCAATATATAGAGCATATTTCAAATTATTTCACTTTAACAAATTTTCACCACTTGAAACTTTTCTATTGAAACAATAATAAACACAATTGCACACAAAAT
>LPNX010115072.1:123012-169011 GCA_001517045.1 Pseudotsuga menziesii
CTTGTAAAGACTTATATCTGTGCAAGAACCAACTCATGAACTTCGGGAACCTACCTAAATAGATGTCTGTCTCTCTGCGCAAGCTTCGACTTGCAGTAATTAGGAACCAACTTGTTGAATACTGTGATCTCCAATTGTTTCTTTAGATATGAGTGAATGGAAGCATCAACTCCCAATTATGTTTACCAGCTTTGACTAGAACGAAAATCCAACTCCCTGATTGTTTTACCAACTGTCATTGGAAAGAAGCACCAAATCCTTGTTTTTTTTACCAGCTACCACTGGAAGTAAGCACCAAATCCATATTCCTTTCCCCTTCCTTCCTCCTTGAGAAGTTTTACCAGCACCATCTGGAAGGAAGCTCCAACTATCCCTTCCTTGCCCCTTCCTGCAACCTTGATAAGAAACAATTGTGTATCAAAATAAATGAAATATACAATTTACCTTATTTACAATGTGCAACTACTGTAGCTATTTTTCATGAGCCTTGCCTTTGATTATCTATGTCGCAACAACCATTTTCCTTATCTACGATGTTTGACAATATCTGCAATTTATTCAAATTCTATGTATCACACAATCTTCAGATATTTGTACTTCTGCACTATTCAGTCACTTCTGTGATTCAACGCTCTTCATTTATTGAGTAACACCTTCACACATCCTGATACTAGGTATCCTTATACTTTATGCTCTTCTTGCTATTCATCCTCTGTTGATCGACGCAATTCAGCTATTATATATATGCTTTTTCAATGATTAACTGGCCATTGGTACCACAAGAGTTATGAATCTTTCCCAAACAGATTATCTTCAACACTTCACACAGCAAGCTTACTTCAACACATCCATCTCTTGCTTACTTATACTCTTATAGTTCAATATATCATAAGATATTACCACCCCCAAATTGTATCCTAAATAAGAAATCATTTAAAAAATAATTAACATTGATAATCACATATTAAGTCAAACCCCAACTTTGTCGTGATATTTTTTTGATTGCACAAGAAATAATGCGGGAACTATATCAATTAACTATTTTTGCACATGATTCAATGTGGAGTTAACTCACTCAAAATCTAAAATTTTCGTGAAAGCGTGTAATGACAAATTTTCATGAAAGTGGGTAATGGCTATTCCCCCATTTTTGGTCTTCAAGTTGCATTTACCAAATTCTCTTCTCAAACCCAGCAAATTGCCCTGCTTGAACTAACATTGCAAGAGAACCTATCAACACACCTTATAAACTTATACAATTTGCACTGTATAACTAATACAATTGATATCATTGCACAAAAATGGTATGGTGATCAACTGCTAAGAATAGTTATTTATTTATTTTTTGCCCACGGTTTTATATTTTGGAAGTTCTATTATTTTTTAGACTTAATTGTATCTTTGTTTGTGTTCTAGCATTATTTGAAGGTACATGATATAGATTAAAAATGATTCCAATCTAAGTATGTTTTCTCAATTTTAATTGATGTAAATGTTGCGAACTTCATTTTTTGTTGTGCAGTTTTTGTATATAACCATGGTCTAAAGTTATTTATATAATGTGCATACAAAAATATGTTTGGACCAGTGCAGATCTAAAACGTTGGATGGAAGGAGGAAGGAAATCGAAGGTTCTGAAGAAAGGTTAGTATTATTTATATAGCAAGAAAATATGAGATTTATATTACTAAAACTGTATAGAAATTGCATACATACTACCAGGATATGGTTAGCCATCGATCTTGTATAGGAGTAAAACAAAAAATAACAGAGGGAAAAGGGATGATCAACAGAGAGAAGCCACTCCCTTCCTCAACTCTTAATTTGATAACCAAAAAGCAAAAAATAACAGAGGGGAAAGGGATGCTCAATAAAGAGAAACCCCAAATCTCAATCTGATAACCAAAAATTTATAGATTGTCTTGTGATTATGTTTGACAAAAATTTAGCATGTAAAACATAAACCAAAATTTATTTACTAAAATTGTACAAATATTGCATACATTCTACCAACATATGGTTAGCCATCGATCTTGTTTAAGGGTAAATAAAAAAATAGTAGAGGGAAAAGGGATGCTCAACAAAGAGAAACCACCCCCTTCCCCAAGTCTCAATTTGCTAACCAAAAATACAAAAAATAATAGAGGGGAAAGGGATGCTCAACAAAGAGAAACCCCAAATCTCAATTTGATAACAAATTTTTTATACATTGTCTTGTGTATGTGTTTGACAAAATTATAGTATGTAAAACATAAACCAAATTTTATTTACTATAACTGTACAAGTATTGCATATATGCTACTAACAAATGGTTATCCATCGATCCTGTTTAGGAGTAAAGCAAAAAATAGTATAGGGGAAAGGGATGTTCAACAGAGAGAAACCACCCCCTTCCCCAAGTCTCAATTTGATAACCAGAGAGAAAAAAATGTAAGTTATTGGTTAAAGTGATCTAATCCAGTAGACTCATCCAAAGAGAAAGCTATGAGCGAAGGTAAGCTGCAACTATATCTCGGTCAACCAAATCAACCGGATCAAAGGATGAAAGGTAAACTACTCGTGTTGCTGGTAATGGTAGTAGTTCAGATACTAGATATCACTCTCAATTTGGAGAAGTCATTTAGTACAAAATCATGAGGATTCAGCTAGTCTTCATCTGGCATGAGAAATGGTTTAGCACCTTTGGTCTGTGCACTCAACTTGCAGACTCTTCTTTTGATATTCTTTACAATTCATGTATTCATCTCTCGACTCATGCTATGTGGTTTAGGCCTCTCTTTTGTTCTTTCTCTCTAAATGGCCCGCCGATTCACACACAACTTGGATCAATGATTTTATGCTTTACAACTCTTGATTTCTTTATTCTATCGTCGTAGTCCGCACACAACTTGGATCGACGCTTTTATAATCTTTTTACATTTCTTAATCTAGCCGTCGACTAAATATCAACTATCAGTCGAACGATTGTCTTTCTAATTCAACCCATCCTATTACATCTAAAAATAGACACCATCGACCCAAATTACAGTCATGTTTTATTACTAAAAGCAAGATTTTAGTTTAACTCTTTACCAAAATAAAGTTGAAATCTGATTTTCTACTTGCTTTACTCCTCTTCCGTTGCGACTCCTTCCGTCACAACATTTACTCATCTTGCAACCATAATATTCATCTTTCTGATCATTATTCTGTCTAACTTTTCCTAAGGCCAATAGGATCCCAACACTTACCTGTGACTCCTCTTGAGCCACATTATCCAGAAATAGCTGTCAGTGCAACCTTGCTCTGAAAATATTGAAATATTTTCACAACCTGCTAAGTTTTCTATCACACTTCCTCCTGTACTGTCTTCAATTTTTGTACAATTTCAGAACATATATTTTTATGAAGTTGTCATTCATGTTGAAGCCAATGCTTGTCATACCTTTTCTTAAACAGGTTGAATAATACCTATTACCTTCTCTTCTTTTGCTTAAATTTTTGTGACATATAGTCTGTTATTTTCTGTTGTTGTGTGCGTAGTTTAGCTACTTGCTGTTGTAGTTTATTCATATCATCATCCTTGGACATCTTTTATATTGTTGTAATATTTTTCACTTCATTCTTTAGTTGGGAAAGTATACCTCAACAATATGCAACTGGTCTGTCACTTGCTCCAGCTCTGTGTCGTTGATCAAGGCTTCCCATGACTGAGAAACTTTTTCAACGTATTTAGGACATATAACTTCTGCTTCTTCCATATTTTGCACAGCCTCAGTGGTTTCCTTCTTTCTCTCTTCCAGTACCTCCGGTGATGTACTGGTGTAATTTTGGATTCCAACTCTACGACTTGCTCACATAGGTTCTCAGCGGCTTCACCTAGTTTGAAGACCTTTGCTTCTGCAAACATTTTTGGCATGATGTTGTCATCCGTGAAGTTGCTACAAGTCAATGTGACAACTGCTTCCAGTTGTTTCCTGTCATCCTGCCAGGTCTTATATTTATTCTCAGTCTCTTTTACTGTTTGTTTGAGCGACAAAATGGTTTTCTTTGATGTTTTCAGCTGTCCATAAATTTCCCGTTTCCTTCTCTTCATCTCTTCGACTATAACTTGTTGAATAACATGAAATTGATATATTGGAATTGCAAAAAAATTAACAGTAACATGGCCAATATCCTTGATCATGACATTAAGCTCCGATGTTCCCACGTCAATTACTTGACGAACAACTTGAGTCTTTGTCTGTTTGGTCGTCGATAGTGTTTTGACATGTCTCTCTTCATATGGGCCAACTTGGTCCAGCAACACAGTCGAATGCGGTGCTTGGTCGATCGCGAATCAAACTTCTTTCAATGCAGTACAAAGTACCTGCATTAAATCCGTAATGCTGCTTACCAGTTTTGTATGTTGTTCGTCGATATTCCTGTAGATTTGGTTCATAATTTATTCCATTATGTCTGAAAGCATATTATAATCATCATTTGTAAGGATGACGATCCCAGATGATCTGTCAGCCTTCCTCTTCTTGCAACTCATTTCATTCTTTTCTGAGTGCTTTCTCTTATCGCCCAACTTTAGATCTATTGGGATTGCGTTGGATTTATCGTGACTATTGTAGGGAGATATCCTTGGGATTTTTACTTGTGGATTGCCTCCTTAATCTCCATTTTTCTTTTCCAATGGGTCATCCTGTTGCGGTACTTCTTCTATAGAGAGTTTGTCCTTTGTGACATGCACTCACCATTCTTCAGGCCAAACTTGAATAATGGATTCAATTTCTTCGCTGGTTAGCTGAAATTGTGTTGCTAACAATTGGTTATGGGGTTCTTGTTGGGGATTCAAAAATATATGGTGTGCCCCGACCAAATATCTTATAATATTCTAAAACCACTTAACAATTTCCTCTGTTATTCAAGACTTCTTCTTAACAAAATGTCAGATTGCTTCGACTTGTTGATAGAGCTCAATATTATTATCTTTTTGTCTTTGTGGGTTCTCCTTGTCAAACCAAAGATTTTGATATCTGGCTCCTCTGTGTGGCACGATGACATCTACCCCTTGTTATTTTGGTGGTTCGTCCCATGTGACAAATGAGATTAGAATTAACAACCATGAGTAGTTAAAGGGGTTACCTTTATCTTGTGCATCAATGAATTGGCTAGTAATTTATTCAACAAATATGTTTCACAGTTCATATGGACACCAGCTACGCACTGCTCTACCATAGCGATTTTACCTATTGTACACTGGTTCGGTCACATCTTTTGTAGCAATTCGCTAGATAATACCTTGGTTGTGAACCGAACAGCAGTGTCGTTGATCGAGGCGATAAAAAAGCCTCTCTTATCTCACGTAAGATAATAGTTTTCCTTCATTCTGTTGATCAGAGTTGTATCTAGTCCTTGCCAGCGAAAAAGGGTGTTGGGTCGACTCCTACAAGGGGGTGTCCTATGATCAATTCTATCAACTCAACATCAACTTATATTTTCCTATCAAACCATAGACATCTGCCATGAAAGAACACCATTATATTTTTTACGCATGCATTAACTTCTATTGAGTGACCGAAATGCAACATGTGCATAAGTGGCAACAAACCTTATTTATCCAATCATTTGGCCCATTGCATTAGAACAGTGTCAATCGGGCTATCCTCCATTCCCCTAACAGTAGTCATATATTTGCCCATGGAAATTTGTGGGAACTTGTGCAGGTCGTGGTCAATGAATCCCAATTTATTGAAGTTTGGGATAATATTTGCAGTCACCCGAACTCCTTTAAGAATGGACGGTGATACCAACTGATAATTTTCATTCTTACAGATAGTAACCTTAGGTACTTAAGATGGCCTCGATGGAACATAGTCAGGAAACATGGATGCCAACCTTGTTGCTTCATCTACAAGTGGAGGTGTTGTTCTCTTCTTGCGACTAGTTCCATGACCAAAGTGCTTCCTTCTTGATGTGCTGGGAGGGTCTGGACATAAAATGACTTTTGGAATCACTAACGATTGTGAAACAACCTCTGGATGTTCTTCCATGATGGGTGTAGGAGATGGAATTTCAATTCCTGATTCTTGAACGCTGCGACAACATTCTATACTTTGCGATATCAATTCTTCTTTTTACAAAACTCTCATAAGTTTGTAAAAAAAACACTCATAATCTTTTGAAAAACACTCCTAAGCTGACAAAAACAACACCCATAAACGATGCAACAACAACAATCATTTTTTTTTGGAACTATGAGTCGACCGAAGTGTTGCTATCCTGATAAGGATTTAGCCGACTTCCATTCACTAACCCCTTGAACTGTGTACAATCTAATTTTTGCAATTGCACTGCTCCTCCTTCACTTGTAGGAATGAAAATATACGGTCCCAACCAATGTGTCTGGAGCTTTCCCATATGATTAAAAAAATTACTGTCGTAGAGGAGAACAAAATCTCCAATCCAAAATTTCTTATTCTTAATATGCAGATCTTGCCAAGCTTTATGTCGCACCTTCTCGACATTTTGATGATATCCTCTGACAAATTCGTCTTCTTCTAATTGTACAAACTGCAAACATATTTCTTCGAAAACACTAACATCAGTCATTTTGGTAATTGCAACTATCCTTAGACTAGGTACAATATACTCCATCCGCATGACAACCTCTTGTCCATAAACTAGTCGAAATGAAGTTTGGCCTGTCAAATTTTACAGTTGGTGTGATAGGCCCATAGTACAGCAGTTATTTTCTAATCCCAATCATCTCTTTGAGTGTTACAGATCTTTGTCATTGTGTTCTATAGAATCTTATTGAATGCCTTGACAACACCATTCACTTGTGGATGACACGATATTGTCTTCCAGTGCTGAATTTGAAATTATTCAGGTAATTTGTTCATCAGCTGATTGCAAAAATGCGTGCCTTGATCACTTATCAAAATATTCGGACATCCAAATCGGGATACTACATGGTCAAACATAAATCTTGTAGCAGTTGTGGAAGTACAATCCTTTACCAGCGCTACTTTAGCCCTTCAGGTCAAGTAGTTGGTTGCAGTAATTTTGTAATGTTGATTTGTTCTCTTTCTTAGTGGATTAATATGACCGACAAAATCAACAACCCATTTGTCAAATTCTTGTAAAGTTACTTATGTTACTAATGGAACATCATCTCGCCACGATGATTTTCCATTTCTTTAGCATATATCACAGCTACCACAATAATCTATGGCATCTACATGCAGTGTAGGCCACCACAATCCAACCTGTACAAATTTTTGCACTGTCATTTTTCCTGCATAATGGCCTCTAATTGCGACACCAACATGTGCTTCATTCAACACCATTGGTCGCTCATGTTCAAAGACATAGTGACGTAGAATTTCATCTAGACCCATTTTGTATAACTGTCCAATGATCAACTGGAAATCTGCAACTTTGGAAACTAATTGTTTCTTCTATACAATATCAAATCCTTTTGGCGCATATATTGTAGTTAAGAAATGTATAATAGCTCTATAATGATCATCAAACATCTTAACTACAAATAGTTGTGCGTTAGGGAGACTAACGTGAGATTACCAGGATCTTCTCCACTTTCTAGCCTCGACAGATAGATCGACCCTGAATTCAGTTGACCTAGCTTAACAATGATCTCAAAGTCAAACTATTGGAATAGGAGAATCCATCGACAAATACCCCCCCACCAACACTAGCTTATTGAGCATATTCCAACGAAGAATGATTTGTATACATCTTAAAATGTCCTCCCAATAAATAGTGTCAAAAATTTGAAGAGAATATACCATAGCTAGTCCTTCTCTTTCTTTCGTGGTATAATTATTCTCCACCGTTGATAATTTTATACTAGAAAATGTGATGGGATGATCAATAGATTCTTCGCATGGTTGTGCAAGTACAACACCCATTGCGACAGATGACACATCAATATGTACATGAATTTCCTTTTTCCAGTATGGAAATACTAATATGGGTGTTGTAACCATCTTTTTCTTTAGGATGTATAAACTCTCTTGACATTGTTCACTCCACTAAAACTTAACATCCTTCTTCAATAAATTCTACACAGGGTCAGTCACATGTGCATATCCTCTGATAAATTTTCGATAGTACCCCATATGTCCCAATGTAGTTCTTAATTGAATTATTGTCGAGGGTGGTGGTAGATCGACGATAATCGCGATCTTTGCAGCATCCATCAGTATTTCTTCGTGGCAAACCACATGACCCAAGAGAATTCCAAAAGGAGAAAAAATGCATCTCTTAAAATTAAGGGAATTTTGGAACTGTCGACATTGTTCCAACATTATTCTAAGACTCTGAATATGATCTTTTATGAGCCCAAATACTGTCCAGTCGTCAAAATAGGATTCAAGGAATTCTAGAATAAAATATTTAAAAGCAAGGACACGTATCATAGAAAAGATAACAGGAGCATTCTTGAGTCTAAAAGGCATTACCATATACTGGAAACATTCCCACTTTGTCGCAAAGGTTGTATTGTGTTGATATTCCTTTGCAATGATGATATGATGATAACCATAGAACCCATCAGTAAAGGAATATATTTCTTGTCCCTCGTCACTCTCCAATACTTCATCTGAAACGTTGTCGGAAATGGGTCGTGCAGGAAGGAATCATCTTTCTTAGGTTGATGCAGATACATTATTCACCAACGATTTTCTTATCTTGTACTACCATAGGGATAATCCATTCGTATTCTTCAACATGTTCTATAATGCCTGCATATAACATTGTGTTTAATTATGTTTCAATTTTTTCTTTGTACCTCAGATTGAGTCAATAGTGTCGTTGTTTAACATGCTTTACGTTGGGATTCAATGCAATCTTCATTTCTCCAAGATCTTCAACAGTTCCCTTCATTTCAGAAAACTTAGTGGGGAACAGATCCTGAAATTCATATAGTAGGTCTGTAATCTTTTCGACCGTCTCATTATCCTAGTAATCTCCAATATTAACAAACTTTGGGTTCTCTGAAGAACCAATATTCACCTTATTTATTTTCAAAGGATTCAAAAACTTGTCAGTTGAGACACCTGATTCTTCCATTGCACGAGTAATTTCATAATCGGGAATATTTATGTCGTGTGGGTCATCATCATCAGGTTCTCCTATTATATTATTGCCCCGAGAGGCACTCTACAACATAGTATGGGGGACATATTGTAACGTTACATAACGTTACAAGACTAACAAATAATAAAAAATAAAATTTTTAATTATCGGCCAAGAAAACAACCTAATATGAGGGAGATCTTGTGATGTTTGTTACTAACAAAATAATTAAAACTAAAAATATTAATTATAGGCCAAAATAAATGTCGGTTAGAAAATAAAAACCTAAAATGGGGGAGATGTTGTAACGTTCCCACCTAACAAAACAATAAAAAAGTAAAAATTTAATTATTCGCAAAAAAAATGTGGGTCAAAAAGAAAACACAATATGAGGGAGATGTTGTAATGTTCCTACCTAAAAAAATAATAAAAAATAAAAAATAGAATTATCCTAAAAAATATGTTGGCCTTGCACATGGTTTTAAAACCATGTGCAAGGCCTTCTAAACAACCCATGGTTTTATTGTACATGGTTTAGGAGGGCCTTGCACATGGTTTTAAAACCATGTGCAAGGCCTTCTAAACAACCCATGGTTTTATTGTACATGGTTTAGGAGGGCCTTGCACATGGTTTTAAAACCATGTGCAAGGCCTCCTAAACAACCCATGGTTTTATTGTACATGGTTGAGGAGGGCCTTGCAAATGGTTTTAAGACCATGTGGAAGGCCTCCTAAACAACCTATGATTTTAGGAGGGCATTGCATATGGTTTAAAACCATGTATGGGGAGATGTTGTAATGTTCATTCCTAACAAAATAAAAACTAACAGTAAATATTATATGTCGGCCATAAATAATATTAAATATTAATAATAAAAATATTGTATGTAGACCTTAGATAAAAAGATGTGCCTTTTGGTTTGAATCAAATTAATGGCTATATATAGGACACACCAAAGTTGATAGCTCATTGAGTGCAATACCTAAGAAGAGGTTTTCACCTGGAGAGATTTGATCCCTGTCGGCGCTTGATAGAGCCTAGGATTTGGATCTAGGCTGGTAGCATTCCATCCGACGCTGGAATGTCGCACTGCTTTGATTAAAATTTGTCGTTGACATAGGAATATCTTCAAATATCTTAGTCTTAATTACTTGTAAGGAAACATTAATTGAGGGATGATCATCAACAAATTCAAATGTATGTGTGAAAATGGAAGCTAGCTCTTCCCATTCAACTGTTCCTCATCGCAGCTCAATCGATGTATACCAATTCCTCGGTATCATGTCCAAAGTATGTATAAACTGATGGGCCCATTTCTGTCATGGTGATGTCTCCCATGTCGCGCGACAATGTTCAATAATGTCAACATGATTAGTCAGCCCTACATATTTCAAACCATTATAGAGCATATTTTCTCCAAATCGAACTTCTAGTAGTGTTCGACATTTCAACCATTATGAAATAGTCTGCTTGTGCACAACTCACCATCTCGCAGGTGTGGTGTTCAATGCAAATTCTGAGCTAACAAATGTTGAGGTTATGCTATTTTATCTTCAAATTCTGTCAAAAAAGATTCCAGATTAGGTAAACCTTCATAGGTAGGAAGATCACATACCCCAGTACCTACCCATCACACTGATTTTGTAATTCTAGCGCATCCTCCCATTGATACTTCGTGGAGTCAGTTCTACCAATTCTCCAAATATTCTCCTGAGTCCGATGAGTAGGAACTAACACTCCACTAGCTAATATTTCCATTGGATTTCAGATTCACATAATCATCCATTACAGAGGTAATATTGTATGTATGGTCCAGATATCCATCTTGTCCTTCATTATTTACCTGCTCGACATGCCTTTGGCCTTCTAGAGGATCAAGCGGTGCGACCACCCATAGCCTGTCAACTTCGAACGTTAATAACCTCTTCTTAAAATTTATAATAGTCTAATTATCCATGGCCCAGTCAATCCCCAACAGTGTGAGATACAGATTTGTATCATCAAAAATATCGATCACTTCAAAATATGCATACGTCTTGAGTCCTTCTATATCGACCAGAACTTGTGTAAGTCGTCCAATAGGAAACACCTGAGAATGATTGGATAATCTTAGTTGGACAGGGGACCACACTTGTCTCGGATTTCCCATACTTTCCCATGTTTTCCTAGTAAGGATGTTAAAATCAGAACCCAAGTCCAGAATAATATAATCCATATCGTAATCGCTTTTCTGCGTTGTCATTCTAAGTTCACGAACAGTTTTCACTCTTTTCCCAATGTGGTTAAACCTCCTTTTTTGTTACACATCTTCTTGAGGTTCTTCTATTAAGGATGTCTGTTCTGCTATATTATCTTGATCTATTATTAAGTATAGACAACTTTTAAATAATTCTTTCAATTTTCTGTCTATTTCTTTTGAAATAGCGACTCAAATCTTTGAGGCATGTCCAATATTGGTCCTTCACTTGGTACAACAACAGAAGTTGATACTTGATTTTCATTGACAAAATCACGTCGAGCATCCAGGAATACTTATTTTTCCTTCTGGAAATCAAAGGAAACCTTGTTTTGTTGTGTCGGTCACATTCTCGGTTGTCCATATGGTGCTTCTTGATCTACTCCAGTCACAACACCTCCTCTTTTCACAAAGACAATATTAGGTTTTCTCAGTTCAATGAATATCTTATGTATATTTGGATTAGCATTTTGAGGCAGGTTTGGTTTCCCATATTTCTAGCCTATCACTTCGCAATCAACTATGGACATTCTTCAACAGTGTGATCCATTGCTTTATAGTATGATTCGACGTAGGATTAGTACAATCTATGGAGAAATGTCCAGGATGTACACAATTACACCAAATGACTTGGCCTCTTCCACAACCAAATAATCCTCCTCATCCTCGACCTCTAAAAATTCCACCTCCTCTAGGTTGAGGGTATTGTGCTTATGGGTACTGTGCTTGAGGATATTAATCATGCGCGTATTGAGCCTGAGGAAATTGTGCTTGAACTCGCTCAACCTGCATCTGTTTGTCATTCTTCATCAGGTAGGTGTTGATGGTATTCTCCTGCAATAACTAATATCCTCTGCAATCTTTCTCATCATGTCCTACTGGTCAACAAAATTTGCAATATAGAATCGTTGAAGCGCTTACTATTTTTTGTAAAGTAAGACATTCTTTCAACCAATGTCCTCTGGTTTGACAAATTCTACACCAAGAAATCCCTTGTGTATTTATTGGTTTCGGTGTGTCGGATACAAGATTGTTTATGAAGGATGAAGATGGATATTTATGGCGGTCTTCTATTCTACATCGGGTACACCAGAGTTCCTCTTGTATTTCTTTCCCTTTCTTGATATCCCATGGTTTCAATGTGAGATTAACAAGCTGCGACTGTATCTACATCATTCTTGCAGAAGTTTCTCCGACCAGTAAGGCCTCCAAATTCATGGCGAGTTCAAGATCCTTGTTCTGTGATACAATATTATGTTAAATTAGTGGAATATGAATATGTGGTAACATCGCCGCAATAAACCATTCTTTGTGCTTGACATGTGACATTTGAAAACTTACTTTAGCCATCAAAGTTTTGAATCTTTGGTAGAAGTACCAAACATAATCCATAAGAAACTGTTTAATCTCTTTTATTTTCGTAATGCATTGAGACTCACATTTAGGATTCTTAAACTCATTTATCAACCCCCGTATGTATTTGATATAATATCTTTTGAGGGATTCCAAGTGGAACCATAGAGAATTTTATGTACCACTCAAGTGTAGGAACACTAAAGGTTGTGATCATCTGGGATTTATTTATGGCCTCATCTTGGACCTGTCGCACGATCCATATGGCTTCACACAAAAAAAATGTTGTTAAGGGTCCTCTAACCCATTTCCATTAAATGTCAGTATCTTTATATCATTTCCATCCATTTTATTCACTCTTGGTATCGTTGTATTGCTAGGTGGATTTCCTTGACCGCTAGTTCCACTATTACTGCTATTATGATTGAAAAAACCACTGGGCGATGTGTTTCTAGATATTAACTTTGGTTTGGGAGATGTACGCAGGGTCGCGGGTATGTCATAATCTTGATCTGGATCTAGTACCTCTTCTTCTTCTTCTTCTTCATATATAAGACAATATTCTTATTCTTCATTGCAAGACTCTCCAACGAGATGTGGTGCCAACTCGTATTCCTCTCTTTCGGTCAACCCGCAATTTCCTCTCTTGGTCACAGTCCTTCTTCTATTTATCAACCAAAATCTTCTTCCACTTCTTAGGATACCACCTTCTTGCTCAGTCTCTCTATCACATAAATCATCTATGTTTATTCTCATTCATTCTGCTTCCAATATTTCTTGCGACATTACTCCGGTTCTCCACGCACAAATATTTACTTGTCGAACTCCATTCTCGGGATCCCTTTTTCACATACCAGCATCTTAATCCACAACTTCAAAGATTTCAAATAATGACCTCTAGGTTATTGGAATAATTCTCTTTCTGTTTTATAGTATGATCTTATTGTATCGACTGCAATTTCTGTGATATATCCCTCCAAATACTATCAACCCAGAAGTCGAAAGCCCTAGATATAGGATTACTAGTTATCTTCAATTGCTATATCACTTAAGGACTCCACTCTATAGGTTGTTTGCCCAAATTTTTTTTCTTCTGGGTCACTAGCTTCAAGATCCACTCATGCAATACAATGGGAAATTCAGTAAAGAAATTTTCATGAATGTCTATGTAAAGGTATCATTCCAACCACTTTGTGAGGCTTAGTCGCAATCCTTTACTTTCTTCTCGTGCAAACACTAGTGCTTTATAATCAACCCAATCTTGAACTACGGGTTTCGTTGGATTCCAAAACATATCCCCATCAATATTATTCAGGTCCCTACAATGAAACCATTTGTTGGCGTGCTCTATGTCGACCCATGTTCAAATCCTAGTTCGTCAACAAAAACCAATATATCAGTCCGACAAAGGAGATATTTTTCGACAAATCTCACGACATAGATGAAGTCTCACCTGAGATATCTTATTGGGAACTATCAAAACCATGTTTCCACAGTTATGAGGGGGATTTCCCTATTACAACACTATCAGACAACTCGACTGAAATTTTGAATAGACTTCCATCCCATACATTCATTCACAAAGATAGTCTATTGATCCGTCGACATATATAACATAATATAATATAAAGCATTAATAGATAATTAACTCATTTATATGTGCAACACACACACACACACAAGTTCATTCACAACAGGGTATATGCAACACATTTAGATCGACACATTCACCATATATATGCATTCAACACAAACACATACATTAAAGCCACATAGAGACAATATAGAACATGGAAACCCATGCGGGAAAAACCATAAATGTGATATTCATCTAGAATGAACACACACACACACACACAAGTTCATTCACAACAGGGTATGTGCAACACATTTAGATCGACGCATTCACCATATATATGCATTCAACACAAACACATACATTAAAGCCACATAGAGACAATATAGAACATGGAAACCCATGCGGGAAAAACCATAAAGGTGATCTTCATCTAGAATGAGAAATGGTTTAACACCTTTTTGGTCTACACACTCAGTTTGCAAACTCTTATTTTTATATTATTTAAAATTCATGTATTCATATCTCATCTCATTCTCTCTGGTTTATGTTTCTCTTTCTTCCTTTCTCTCTGAATGGCTTTCCGATCCACACATAGCTTGGATCATTACTTTTATGCTTTACAACTATTGTTTTATTTCTTTTGTCATCGTCGTCCGCACACAACTTGGATTGACGCTTTTATAATATTTTTACATTTATTGATTTGACTGTCGACTAAATCTCAATTGTCAGTCAACAAGTTGTCTTTCTAATTTAACCCATCCCATTACATCTAAAAATAGGCATTATCAACCCAAATTACAATCATGTTTTATTACTAAAAGCAAGCTTTTAGTCTAAATATCTCTTTACCAAAATTAAGTCGAACTCTACTTTCTGACTTGCTTTATTCCTCTTCCGTCGCGGCTCCTTTCGTCACAACTTTTACTGCTCATTGATAGTAGTAGGTAAGTGTGCTCATATATTCCATATCGAATTCTGTTTTACAGCAAGAACAAAACAATGTATATGAACAATGCTACACTCTTTGCATGCCATAAGCAATATATAGCACATGTAAAGGTGACTTGTTTGAGAATAGAACTTAGGTTGTTATTGTAAAAAAAATTATATAGCTAATATAACACAAACATGTTGAAGTTCAATAAATGTTAACACATAGAAGTAAATAGTGTAAAGTGGTAAAAACACATTTTATATTTGTTGCAAAAAGAGGAACATATCATTAAGTGTTTATTATTATTATGTTGTATTGAAACAACAAATGGTAGCACATAGAAGTAAATAATACATATTACAAAAAAACATGTATATTTGTAGGAAAAAACATGTATATTTGTATTTGTCATCCTTTCTAGTAAATTATTTAGTAACAGGAACAAGAGAAATGTGAGAAATGTACGGAATCATATTGATGGGAAGTACACGGCTAGAGTAACAAAGCACAAGATTTAAGGAAGGTGTGCTTGCAAATATTTGAATCAAGCAAGGTTTCTAACATAGGGATTGTCTTGCATTCAATAATATCTAGAAAATGAGAAAGATGGAGATATGCGAAGGCTTGAAAGATACTTAACTCTAGATATTGTAGTGAATGTAATGTCTTGTAGGTTAATGTCCTCAATATCTATTGTTTGATTTTGAAGGGTCATTCCTTATACTTTATGGATTGTTAAACCCCATGCCATATGAAGTGGTAGTTGCCTACATGGACCCCTTGTTATGGGAAGAATGGGAACATTATTTGGATTGAAAGAATCCCATGGGGGGGATTCCTAGTGAAGGAATTCAATAACAACAAATGATGGTAAGGTAGGGGGTTGATTATTGGACTTGTAGACAATGGAAATGACTTTTCCAAGTGATCCATTAACAAGGTATGATCCAACCCACATGTTAGCTGTTAACATGATTTTTTGACCAATAGCTAGAAGAACCTTGAAGGGTAGTTGTTCATCATCTATGGACTCATGGACATGTTACTTCTTTTGTTTTGCAAAGCAATGCACAACTGGCATGTTGAGGTGTTTTAACATTTGTTTATTGTGCAATGCAACATAGCTATTAGTTGCATATAAACAGGTGGAATGTCCAAATGCATGGTTCTCTTCATGTGAAAGGGAGGAGGTTGTTCTTCTCATGATGAGTGTCCAATATGCAAGAGTTGGTATTGCATTTCGAAGGTTGAGTAGGATTTGGAAAAAGGAAATTTAAGAAGGGGTGCCCCCTTGTTGTCGAAAGATGGTTGAAAGTGTCACGAAAGTGTTACAAGTATGCCAAAGATCATTTCCGTGTGACGTTCCAACATACACGGGGATGTCATTTCTAGGGGGGAAATTTCCAAATTCACCAAGGAGGATGATGGAACAACCACCAAAGGGGATTGTACATTGGGAAGGGAATTCTTCACATAAACAAGCATCAATACATGTCAACAATTTTGGGCCAATGAAGCTCATTTCAACAATGAGGATGTCTCGAATATGATAGAGTTGTTCTTGAAAATTTGAAAGGGATTGGCCTTCAAGATGGTGCATTTAAGTAATGGATAATTAAAGGGAAAAATGTATTGTAAGAGAATGTATGTTAAAGGCAGCAACACCCGTTGGAGAAAGGAGAATAAAGGGGGAGACATTGTGTATAGAGGCATTTTGGAGTGCATATTTAAGGAAAGAAATCAAGTAAGACTTGCCTAGGGCCTGCAGTACCCTAAATGATCATTTTGAGTGTGGTTGTGCTTGTAGTATTTGCAAAGTGGGAAAGAACAAGGTCAAAGGCTATGTGTTGTGTGGGAGACAAGGAATAAGGTGAATAGGAAGGTGAAGAGGTGTCTTAGTTGGGTGGATAAGCAGTTGAAGTCAATGAATGATATGGTTGTTTCATGCAAATGTGAATGGATATTGTTATGGGTCCAATTGTTGTTTTTGTAAACATCACGATGTTCAAGCATGTCAAGGTCATCAACATAGATGTGTTGAGTATGGTTGTCAATAATTTCAAAGGAGTTCATTAATGACAAAGGAAATGCCATGACATGTATGATGAGGTTACAAAGTCATATGATGATGTTCTAATGCTCCCACGAAGTCATTTTTACAATTTGAAACCATTCTGTAAAAGTATGGAAACTTGTTGAAGCTCTTATTGAAACTCTAACAATTGACTAAGTAAAGGAAAATCAAAGTTCATTAATGCCAAAGGAATAACAAAGGAAGTTATGGCATGGCATGTGGCATGTGCGATGAGGTTGAAAAGTCATATGTTGGTCTTTTAGTCCTCTCATGAATTCATTGTTACAATTTGACACCATTCTGTTAAAGTATGACAACTTGTTGAAACTCTGAAAATTTGACTAAGTATAAATTCTTCTTAATATGCTTAAGGGGCCTCTGTAAAATACATGCCATATTCTGTATTTGATTAATTAAATGATTATGAGGATATAAACATCTAAATTGTTGTCTTCTTCATCTAACCATATGATTGTTTTTTCAAGACAGTCTATGAAGGTGAAGTTATTATTTTTCCAAAAGTGCTTTTTGGCATGATTTGCATTATTTAAGTTATGGTAAATCTACCAAAGTGGCCTCAGTAAAATGCCTCCCATAATTTGTAGGATACTGATAACAATTATATGAGATCATTAGGTTTTGTCTTGTTGATGTGTGCATCTGACCATGGTCTCAGTTCCCATAAAACGTGCTTGAAGAAAAAGTTACAGGTCTTCCAAAATGAGGTTTCAGACTGTTTTGGGAAATTTGCTAAAAATTGACTTGCGAAATTTGTTGAAAATTGAGTAAGTAATGAAAAATTGGTCTAAGATGCACTAGTAAAATTATCGCCATATTTTGTAGGAAAGTGATAAAAATAATATAAGATCATCAGGATGTAGCTTGTTGATGTGTGCATATGACCATGGTATTATTTCTCCTAAAAGGTGCTTGAAGACAAAGTTATAGATCTTCCAAAACATGACTTCGGGTTGTTTTGCATTAGTTCATGAAAATGCATCTTTCCATAATGATGAGATGCATTGGTGAAAAGGTTATAATGAAGAGACGCCAATGATGAAAAGGCACAGTGGTTCAAATACATGATGAAATAAGTATTTAAACATAAGTTCGAAGTGGAAAAAAGACGCCTCAACAATCTAGATCAATGTAACATCAAGAGAAGACAAATACCAATGAACTAAAGAATAATCAGTAATAGAATTGAAGAAAATGATCAAATAAGTGAGGTAGGGTGGTGCTAGGGAAAGATTCAAGCTTGTAAGGGGGTTGTAGCCTCCTTCCAGTAGTGGCTAGAAACAAGGTGTTATAGCATCCTTGTTGATTGTAGCAGGTAGAAACCAGGGTGTTGTAGCATCCTTCAGTTGTAGCTGAAAAACTTGGGGATTGGTGTCTCCAGCAAGTTGTAGCTTGCAAAAACAATTGTAAATATAATTTTGCAGTTATAGAAAGATTTTGTGGTTTCCCAATTGGGATTCCACAATAAATGTTGCATTTTTTGTATCTTATTGATTCAGTGTTTTAATGAATAAGTTAAAAGTGGTTTTAAATTGTTAAAAGTTATCAATAATGATTCACCGCCCCCTCCCCCCTCTAAGTATTTTCCAATATTCCAACAAGATGTTGTTTCTAGGGATAAGTAGAGAAAGGATTTCCCATTCAACCATGTTAGGGAGCAAAGGCAAGTGAATTGGATCAGAGGTGGAGTCGTCAGATGGAGGTGCAGAGGTATATTTTGGTAAGTGATCAACATACCATGCAATGTATGTGTCTTTAATGCAATGCCAGTGAGAAGTTATTGCAAAATTTGTGGCCCCTATGTTATCAGGGAGGGAACTTAAATGTTTGCATAGGAGAAGCTCGCTCCAACAAAATGGTAGGAAGGAATCTGAATCAAAGGGAGTAATGACAGTGAATGAAGGAAAGACTCGAACAATATTGGGAGGGGATATTGGTTTTCATTGAGAAATTTTTCTACGAGGTGAGAATTACCAAGAGCAAGTAGCTTCAAGAAGGGTTAGTTGTTCAAGTGTAGGGGGTATTTGCGTGTATGCAAATACGAAGGTGGGTGTTTGATGGGTGTCAGGTGGGTCATCAAAAAACACTTCACCTCACATTTAATGAAACAAAGGAGCGGATGCACATGGTAAGAGGGATTTTTTGGAGCATGTGGCAAGTCTCTTGCACACAAATGTCTTGATATGAAAATGTTTGTGAAAGGGATCACCTGATTGGTTGCAGTATTGTCCCATCAACCGGTGTTGCATGTGAAAGTCGACAAAAGAATAGCATGGTATCTTTCTGACATTGTCTCTACTTTTTATGCATACTTCAAAATGTATTTGAGGACACATGCCTAGAAAGAACAGGTTGGAAATCAATATTAGCTCTCCATATTGAAAGCATGGTTGAGATGTGATTTTTTATCAGGGGATCGTTTCTTAAATGGTTGTATGTTTTATGTCCATTTGCATCAATGAACAAATAAGAGGTAGGTTGTAGGTCAAAGGGGAAACCATAACAACATTTAAGAGATGTTCCCTTTTTATGAAGGCAAGAAGATTCTAAAATTTTTATGTCATTGGACGCAATTGAAAAGTTCTTCATAGTCATCCAAGTGGTTTTTTTCAAGTATGGATGTTGATCCAAGAGTGCATGGATCATTTATAGTAGACTGGTGGAAGCGAGGGGTTCGCAAGTGGATGTCATGGGGGTTCCATGTTGTAACAAAGTTGTCAAAGTAATGTTTTGCATTTTTAAGCACGGTTACATCTCCTCGGTCTCTCCATATTGGGTGCATATTCCAACCATATGAAACCATGTATATGTGTAGACCCCCTATGTTTAAATTCACACCTACATGAAAAAATAGGTATGTTAGAAAGGAAAATGTTAAAGTGTTGAACACGGAAAGAAGGATAAGGAGTATGAGATATTACAGACCTACACCAGAAGTCTATTGTATCGAGCCCTTCTTGAAGAACCTCTTCAAGGAATATTTTGAATCTATTGTGCATGTATTGAGATGCAACATGTGGATTGGCTATAATGTGATTAATCCTCCATTGATAGTGTTTATTTGAAGTGGGGGGAGCTTAGCCAAGCATGAGAGCATGCAAATATTTCCATTTGGTGTTAGCTGCACTAAGGGTGAAGAAGAAGGTTGGTGTACCTTGTTGAGTGATTGGATTAGTGAGTTCACCCCTACTTTTTTTCCAATAGGAGCGTGTCCCACGAAGTGTAGAGCCAAAGCACATGACCGATTCAATAATTTTATCATCATACAAATCTGTAATTGATTGACAAGCTCAGGTATTGTGAAGTAGTAGAATGACTATGATGGCACATTATGCATTTGTGTATGTAGTAGTGAAAGTGAGAGTGTTTCCCAAATCTATTGTCATGGTACCGAATGGCGTGATGTGCATACTTGCGCATCCTGACCTCATGAATGCATGGTTGTTTGAGAATTTCAACACCTGTTGGAAATAAGTTTTGGAAGTCCATAGATAAGAGGGCTTCTATGTTGTACTAATTTATAGGGAAAATTCCTATAGGGGACCAATTAATGGAAGTGGAAGTGGCCTATATCCTATGTGCAAGAAGCGTCTTCTTTCCTCATCCTTGGTTCTAGAATTTGCTTGTTTGGAAATAAAGTAGGAGGATTATAATTTGTGGGGTTCAAGAGAGTTTGGTAATTGCATGGAAGAAGGTGAGCTATGTTCATGAAATGGTGTATCATGGGGGTTGGCATGGCAAAGCATGGTTGGGGAGATGTTTGTTGATTCATGATACAAACAAGATAATGAAATTGGGTTAACTCGAATATCCTTGTAATAGGTATTGTTGGATGGTTTTTATTCAAGATAAGAAAGAACATGTGATCGACTAGTAAAGAATTCATATGACTTGTTTGTAGGGTTGCATTTCTGTACAACAAGGATTTCAAGGTCTGATATTTGCAATATATTGATTTTGACCCTATTGCATTAAAATTGTAGATGATGTAAATATCGTTATTAAATCATGGTGAGGAGCTCAAGGCCAAGGACCCACCATCGATTTAGCATTTATGTATCCGCAATTAAATCGATGCCTATGGTTCTTGTGCTAGCTAGGCACAATATAAATTGAGACATCATGTGAATATTCAATTTAATAAAATACCCACAAGTAGCTATGCAATTCAACGAGAGATGGGGGCATTATTTTCATAAGGAATAAACCCTTGAGCCAAGAGTTTTAAGCCAAAGGTCAATGAGAGAACCCATAAAATCTCAACTACCCATTTTGTCTCATGCACCCAATCATTTAATTCTTCCAAGAGTGGGTTGAGGCAGTTAATGCAATGGGAATGGAGAGGTATGGCAGCCAACTTTCGTGTATGGCAAGCCATGAATTCTGGGAAATCGTATTTTCTCATATGGGGCAAGAAAACACCTAGAAATGTGTGTACATTTCATTCGTCACCCATGATTTTTCAGTTCCTCACATAGGTGGAGCTAGATGGGGTGTTTTCTTCATGTTTTTCCGTATTTTCCTTCGTTGTTCCATGGTTGGGAAACTCGTTTTTTGTTGCACAGTGTAAGGAAAGAATTAGGAGTGGAATAGGACCAGAATCGGCTTTCTAAACCTAGTGAAGAGAGGAACCTAGTGGAAGACCAAAGGGGTTGGATACTCTTCTATGCATGTACGAGAGAACACTAGAATGGAAGGTATGGCTTGGGGGACTGTGTAGTAGTGAATGGAATACTTCCTTGTGTTGGGTGTGTAGGTGTTGTGGATACCAAGCCATAAATATCTTGTTGAGGTTTTCATAGCTATATCATTGACCTCACTAGCTTAGCAATTCTTCCCTTCCAGCGCCTAAGGCCCATAAACGTTTTTCTTCATACCCAGCTCTTGTGTTTTGTTGTTGTGTGCATCCTCATTTTGGTTTGAACTATAAGTAAGAATTAGGAGTGGTAGAGGACCAAAATTGTCTTTATAGGGCCTAGTGAAGAGAGGAACCTCAAAAAATATCAAAGGGGTTGGCTACTCTTCTATGCACACCTTGGAGAACACTGGAAGGGAAGGTATGGCCTAAGGGGCTGTGTAGCAGTGAAGGAGATACTTCATTGTGTCAGGTGTGTATTTATTGTGGAGACCAATCTAGATAGATCTTGTAGAGGTATCCATAGCTCTGTGGTTGAGCTCACTATCTTAGGAATTATTCCTTTCCACTACTTTAGCAGCCTGATAAACCCAATTGTGGATTGGCTTGGATGAACCTTGGTGTGTATTTGGCTATGTGAGGGTTTGTTGTTCCCTACTTCCTTGTAGAAATAATGCCTAGCTCGAGGGTGGCTTATGTTGAGAGATTGATGAGCACAACTGGCCTATGTTTGGGTGGAATGTTGCAGCGACATAGCTAGTTTCTCGGGGCAGCTTATTTTCAACATAAGCACTCTCTTGTATTAATTCTGAAATTTATTTGTTTTAAGAATTATTATGAATGTATTGAATGCTTGTTAGAGGTTCAAGTAGAGATTTACTTCCGCCATATTTTTCTGGCTTATACATCTGCATATGTATTTTACTTCCAATGCATTTTGCTTATGCTCATGGGGATAGATTCCTAGTTATAGTGTCACATCCTCTCCATTGCACCAGATTGACGGTTGGGGTTGATTCTGCAAGGAATCAACGGTGTGGAAGGACTTGGGAGGAAAGTAGAAGTCAAAATGTAACGATCCTAAGTATTTCCACAACCCGGAGTCCACCCTGTAGAATGCGAAAGGCGGAAGGCGAAAGAGAAAATATAAAGTAACATTGGTTTTTTGCAACCCGGAGTCTTCCCTGCGGAAGGAGGAAAGCGGAAAGAGGCGGAAGGCATTAAGAGAAAAGGAAAATATAAAGTAATATGGGTTTTCCGCAACCCGGAGTCCACCCTATGGAATGTGAAAGGTGGAAAGTGAGAAAGGAAAATAGAAATTAACAGGGGGTTTCGAAATTTGAGGTCCGCATTGCGGAAAGGACCTATTAGTTGTGGAATGACTGTTACAGTAGAAATTAAGCTTAAGAATGAATGATATAGGAGGATACATGACCCATGACTTGTATGAAAGAAATGTTTTTTTTATATGCATTTTAGTCAGGTTGTATGGGTATGTGACAACATGGTATTAGAGCTACAAGTTTCAACCCTGTTGCATTTTGGGAACATCTAGTTTCGCTGCATTATGGAAAAAAAACTTTGTTCTAACCATAAAAATTTTGTTTGGAATGTTTAAAACAAAGACACAGGTTACAACACCGGGCCTAAATGGGCTAAGTTGAAAGAGAAAACTGCAGTAAAATTGTCGGCAAGTAATTTATAAATTTATGAGAATATCACGCAGCTAACAATTGTGTTTATGAACACATTTTGTAGAAACATAGTCACATCAAAGGCAACATTCCACATAGTGTAGTTTGGAAAATTTGGTGTTGGTTGGGCCAAGAAGATCAACATTATGGATGATGCACAAGATCCCTATGATCCCGAGATAGATTCCATGGGGGAGAACATACAGGTTGAGAATCCTGAAACAAAATCCAATGGGAGAAGAAATCACGAGACTTCCCCAGATATTGCAGCCACCATGATGAACATAAGGGTGGAGTTGCAAAGTTGCAGAGAAGATAATGAAAGGATGATTAAAGCTCGGGAAGAATAAAATCAGTTGAATGTAGCCATGCTACAAAGTTTGACAGACATCTAAAGGCAGATAAGCTCTGGGCATCGGACAACAAATCCAGAAGGGAGTAGGAGTAGTTCAAGGAGAAATTCCCGCAAGAGGTCCAATAGATCAAGAAGACTTTCTAGAGATAGAACATAGACTCCATAAATATCTTCTAGTGGATCATCTGACTATGAAGAATCCATTGGGGGTTCAAGCTCTTCATCTCATAGGAGAAACAGGAAGAGGCATTACAAGAACAATTCATATGGGGAATTTAAGAAGGGAAAGCCTCCTACATTTGATGGTGAGGAAAAATTTGGTTAAGAAGCTGAAGCTTGGCTTCTTGGGATGAGAACGTATTTCCAAGTCCAAGACTACTCTGGAAATATGAAGGCAAGGGTAGCCATATTCAACTTAAATGGAAGAGCATCTATATGGTGGGAGCACCTTAGGAAAGTGAAGAAGATCAATGAAAGAAAGATTGTGTGGAAGCAATTCAAGAAATATTTCAAGCATAAGTACCTCTATGATAGGTACTATGATGATAAGATTAAAGATTTCCATGAGCTGAATTGGGACAATTGACCATCGAAGAATATGCAAACAAAGTCTTGGAACTGCTGAGGTATGTCAGGTATATTCGAGATGATAAGGTGAAAATTCAACGTTTTCTAAGTGGGCTACCTCAAGCATATAAAGATAGGATTGAATTTGATGAACCTCAAACTCTAGAAGAGGCAATAAGGAATGTCAAGTAATGCTATGATCGAAACAAAAGAAAATCTTATTTCCATAAGACATGGAAGGACAAGAATAATGAGAAGTTTGACCCAAGGAAGAAAGGTTTCAAACCCCCTCACCTCTGAATTCAACATAGGAAGCCATCACAAGCTGTGACTAAGCTATCCATAATGATGGGAGACAAGCCAAGAGATCCAAAGGAGCCAAGAGAACCACTTCAATGTTGGGGATGTGGAGGAGACCATATGCTTAGGAACTGTCTGCATCATAATGGGAATGTAAATCAAGTTCACAACATCCAAGGAGCTGAAACTGTGGGTCAAGTGGCTAGGACCATCCCTAGAATCTATGCAGCACTAGAGGACCGCCAGGAAGATCATTAATCAACTGTGGTTGAAGTTGAAGGTAAGATTGCTAAGAAATCTATTTCTATTTTGATTGATCCTAGATCTATTCACAGTTATATTACTCCTAAAATTGTGGAGATTTGTGCTTTTAAGAAACTAAAGCATAACGAATCATGGTTAGTTCAACTAGCCACTGGAACCAAGATAAAAGTTGGTGAAATTGTAGAGAAATGTCCATTAGATATGGATGTGCTATTCAATTATGCAAACCTGAAAATTCTGGCACTTGGTTCCTATGATATTCTCATTGGAATGAACTAGTTAGAAGCACACAAGGTTAAACTTGACTGCTACAACAAGACATTTGAATGCATGGATGAAGAAGGAAATCCAAGGGTTGTAAGAGGAATTCCAAATGTGAATTCTGTTAGGCAGGTTTCAACAATGCAGTTGAAGAAGTTCTGTAGGAAAGGTTTTCAATTGTACGTAGCCCATGTTTTGGAGGCAATGAAAAATGAAACTCCTAAGTTGAAGGACTATCTTGTATTGCAAGAATTCAGGGATGTTTTTCTTGATAGGATGCTGAGACTTCCTCCAAATAGAGACATTGATTTTACAATTGACCTTGTCCCAGGAGCCGCACCAGTGTCCAAGACACCCTACAGGATGAGCACACCAGAGTTTCTAGAGCTGAAAATGCAGTTACAAAAGTTGTTGGAAAAGAAATATATCAGGCCAAGTGTGTCCCCATGGGGAGCACCCGTTCTATTTGTGAAAAATAAAGATGGGACACTCAGGTTATGTATTGACTATAGACAATTGAACAAAGTTATTGTGAAGAATAACTACCCATTACCTCGAATCAATGATCTTTTTGATCAAATGAAAGGAGCAAAGGTATTTTCAAAAATTGACTTTAGGTATGGTTACCATCAGGTAAGAATCAAAGAGGAAGATATTCATAATACGACCTTTAGAACAAGGTATGGGCACTATGATTTTGTGGTGGTACCATTTGGTCTCACAAATGCACTAGCTACATTCATGCGTCTCATGAATAGTGTTTTTAGCAAGTATCTGGACAGTTTTTTCTTGTCTTCCTAGATGACATTCTTATTTATTCTAAGAATGAATAAGAGCGTGAAGAGCACTTGAGAAGGGCATTGAAATTGCTAAGGGAGCATAAGTTGTGTGCAAAGTTGAGAAAATGTGACTTTTATAAAGATAAAATTCATTATTTGGGTAACATTATCTCAGACAAAGGAATATCTGTGGACCCTGAGAAGATTGAGGCCATTATGAATTGGCCAACTCCAAGAAATGTGAAATATGTGAGATCCTTTATGGGACTTGTTAGGTACTACAGAAGGTTCATTGAAGGATTCTCCAAGGTTGCACATTCAATCACTTCCTTGCAAAAGAAGGGGATAAAGTTTGAATGGACAACAAGATGTGAGGAAAGCTTCCAACGACTGAAGAATATTCTTACGAGTGCAACAATTTTGAAAATTGCAGACCCTTAAAAGGAATTTGTGGTGTGTACCAATGCATGCAATGTAGGACTTGGAGGAGTTCTTATGCAATACAACCACGTGGTATGCTATGGGTCAAGAAAGTTGAAGGAGCATGAGAAGAACTATGCTACTCATGTTTTAGAACTTGCAGCCATAGTACATGCTCTAAATATGTGGACACGTTACTTAATGGGAAGGAAATTTGAGCTAAGGAAAAACCATTGTGGTCTGAAATACTTGTTTAATCAACCAACATTAAATGTTAGGCAAGCTAGATGGTTGGAATTTTTGTGTTAATTTGATTTTGAAATCAAACACATAAAAGAAAAAGAAAACAAGGTGGCTGATGCACTCAGCAGGAAGGTACATGCAATACATGCGGCATCTCTTAGTACTTTCCAACCAGATTTGAGGCAACAGATTATTGACCATATTGCCGAGGATGAAGTGTATGTGCAGATAAAGGACAAGTTGCAACAACAAAACCTAGAAAGGAAGTACGAAGGATATCAATTGGAAGGAGATGAACTTCTTACTTATAAGAATAGAATTTATATTCCAAATGTGGCATACTTGAGGATTGTTATGGATGAAATCCATCAAGCTCCATATTCTTGTCACCCAGGATATTAGAAAACAATTACTACAACAAGAAAGCATTATTTTTGGCTGGAAATGAAAAAGGACATTGCTGAGTATATTTCTAAGTGCATGACACTTCAGCAGGTGAAGGTTGAACATCAACACCCAACATGTTTGTTGCAACCTTTTACAATCCTGGGATGGAAGTGGGAAGTAATTTCCATGGATTTTATTCCAGGGTTTCCAATGAATATGAGACAACATGATTCCATCATGGTTGTGGTGGATAATTTAACAAAGGAATCACATTTTATACTGGTCAAGTCCACATATAAAGCCGATGCCATTGCAAATATTTTCATGAAGGAAATTTTCAGATTGCATGGATTGCCTAAGGAAATAATTTCTGACTAGGATACCAAGTTTACTTCAAATCTTTAGAAGGGTCTTTTTGCAGATTTGGGTACAAAGCTGAACTTTAGCACCGCCTACCATCCTCAAACTGATGGACAAACAAAGAGTGTAAATCAGGTGCTTGAAGACATGCTTCACATGTATGTAATCGACAAACTATCCAAGTGGGAGGATTATTTACACTTGGTAGAGTTTGCATATAATAACAGATAGTAAGCATAATTGGGAATGAGTCCATATGAGGATTTATATGGAAGAAGATATAGGACACTAATGACTTGGGATAATCCAGTGAATAGAATTTTGCTTGGTCCAGGATTGCTTAAGGAAATGGAACAAGAGGTTGCAAAGATCAGGAAAAACTTGAAAGTAGTCCAAGATAGACAGAAGAGCTATGCAGACAAGCATATAGTGCATAGGGAGTTCAATATCGGGGATTATGTTTATCTTCGAGTGAGGCCAAAGAAGAGTTCCTTGAATCTTGGGAGTTGTGCCAAGCTATCACCTAGATATTATGGGCCCTTTGAAGTGCTTGAAATAATAGGGCCAGTTGCATATAGACTTGCATTTCTTGCTAGCACTAGAGCTCATAATGTTTTTCATGTCTCTTTTCTTAAGAAATATGCACATGATCCTAACCATGTGATTAATTGAGATGTGATCCAGGTGGAACCCGAGGGAGAGTTCCAAACCGAGCCATTGGGAATCCTAGACAAGAAGGTAACAGTGCTCCGAAACCGAACCATTGGACAGGTAAAGGTGCAATGGAAGCACTACGGTCTCGATGAGGCTACATGGGAGCTGGAGGATGCCATGAGAGTGGCACATCAGTTTTTGTTCATTTTTTAAAAGCACTAAGGACAGTGCTAATGTAAAGGCGAGGGAAATGTAATATCTCAATTTTGACCCTATTGCATTAAAATTGTACATGATGTAACTATTGTTATTAAATCATAGTGATGAGCTCAAGGCCAAGGCCATGCCATCGATTTAGTGTTTATGTTTTGGAAATTAAAATCGATTCCTATGGTTCTTGTGCTAGCCAGGCACAATATAATTTGGGACATCATGTGAATATGCAATTTAATAAATACCCACAACTAGCTATGCAATGCAACGACTGATGGGGGCATGGTTTTCACAAGGAATAGGGAGGGAAATTATTCAAACCCTTGATCCAAGAGTTTTAATCCAAAGTTCAATGAGAGAACCCATAAAATCTCAACTACCCATTTTGTCTCATGCACCCAATAATTTAATTCTTCCAAGAGTGGGTTGAGGCATTTAATGCATTGTGAATAGAGAGGTATGACAACCAATTTTTGTGTATGGCAAGACATGAATTCTGGGAAATCATATTTTCTTGTATGGGGAAAGAAAACACCCAGAAATGTGTGCCAAATTCATTCCTCACCCACAAATTTTCATTTCCTCACATAACTGGAGCTAGTTGGGGTGTTTTCTTCACCTTTTTTTGCATTTTCCTTTGTTGTTCCATGGCTAGGAAACTCGTTTTGTGTTGCACAGTGTAAGGAAAGAATTAGGAGTGGAAGAGGACTAGATTCAGCTTGCTAAACCTAGTGAAGAGAGGAACCTCACAGAATATCAAAGGGGTTGGCTACTCTTCTATGCACACTTGGGAGAACACTAGAATGGAAGGTATGGCCTGAGGGACTACGTAGCAGTGAAGGGAATACTTCCTTATGTCAGGTGTGTAGGTATCATGGAGACCAAGCCAGAAAGATCTTGTAGAGGTATCCATAGTTCTATGGTTGAGCTCACTAGCTTAGCAATTCTTCATTTCCACTGCTTAAGGCCCATAAATGTTTTTCTTCATACTCAGCTCTTATGTTTTGCTTTTATGTGCATCCTTGTTCTAGTCTGAACAATAAATAAGAATTAGGAGTGGAAGAGGACCATAATTGGCTTGATAAACCTAGTGAAGAGAGGAACCTCACAAAAGATCAAAGGGGTTGGCTACTCTTCTATGCACACCTTGGAGAACATTGGAAGGGAGGGTATGTCCTGAGGGACTATGTAGCAATGAAGGGAATACTTCCTTGTGTCAGGTGTGTAGGTATTGTGGAGACCAAGCCTGATAGATCTTGTAGAGGTATCCATAGCTCTGTTTGAGCTCACTAGCTTAGCAATTCTTCCTTTCCACTGCCTTAGGAGCATGATAAACCCAGTTGTGGATTGGATTGGTTGAACCTTGGTGTGTATTTGGCTATGTGAGATTCTGATGTTCCCTAATTCCTTATAGAAATCATGCCCAGCTCGGGGTGGCAGTTGTGTTGAGATATTGATGAGAACAACTAGCCTATGGTTGGGTGGAAAGTTGCAATGACATAGCTAGTTTGTCGGGGCAGCTCATTTTCAAGATAAGTACTCTCTTGTATTAATTATGAAATGTATTTGTTTTAAGAATTGTTATGAATGTATTGAATGCTTTTTATAGGTTCAAGTAGAGATTTAATTCTATTGTATTTTCTTGCCTTATACATATGCATATGTATTTTACTTCCAATGCATTTTGCTTATGTTCATGGGGCTAGATGCTCGGTTATAGCGTTGTGTGCTCTCCGTCGCACCAAATCGACGGTCAGGGTTGATTATGTAAGGAATCAACAGTGCAGAAGGAGTTGAGCGGAAAGCAAAAGTTAAAATGTAACGATCCTAAGTGTTTCTGCAACCTAGATGCCACCCTGTGGAATACGGAAGGTGGAATTTGAAAGAGAAAATATAAAGTAACACAAGTTTTCCGCAACTTGAAGTCCACCCTATGGAAGGAGGAAGGCAGAAAGAAAAAAGAGAAAATATAAAGTAACACGAGTTTTCCTCAACCTGGAGTTCGCCCTGCAGAATGCGGAAGGAGAAAAGTGGAAAGGAAAATATAAAGTAATATGGGTTTTCCGCAACCCGGAGTCCGTCCTGCGAAATGCGAAAGGAAGAATGCTGAAGGTGGAAAGTGAGAAAGGAAAACAGAAAGTAACATGGAGTTCCGAAATCCAAGGTCCGCATTGCGGAAGTGGAATTGCGGAAAGGACTTTTCTAGTTGCAGAAAGGACCTGTTAGTTATGGAATGACTGTTACAATAACAATTAATATTAAGAATGAATGATATAGGAGGATACATGACCCATGAATTGTATGAAAGAAATGTTTTTTTATATGCATTTTAGTTAGGTTGTATGGGTATGTGACAGTATTAATTAAGGGAGGGAGGTGGAAATACTGCAAAAGTCTTGGGGGAAGATAATAGTATGTCCAAAATATTTATATTGTCCACCACGAGCATGGGTGGCATGTAGGATTGGGTTGACATGAATAATGACCATTTCTTCAACTTGAGTAAGTATTGCAAGTACAACTGGTTGTATGTTGAGGTCCATGTTGTTTGGTAAGGAAAAGTGATGGAATTTTCTTTCTAAAATGCAACGAGAGAATGCATATGCACCATGAAAGAGATTTGTTGTAATTCTAGGGTAATATTCAATGCATATCGAGCATACATTCATAGGGGAGATTTGGTCCAATCTTGTATAGAAACGTTGTTGTGCATAATTAAGGGTGGTGTCAGATGTATTATGCAGAAGAGATGGAGGGGATGGTGTCATGGAGTGTTTCACATCGTGGAATGGAGAAGGGATATGTGAAGGTGTGTATGGAGGGGATGGTGTCATGGAAGGTTGGGAAACGCGGAATGGAGAAGGGATATGCACAAGTTGACGAGCAACTCTATAAATAAGACATTGTTTCTTATTGTTTTTGTTTTGTTTTTGTTTTGTGCATATACGAGTCTTCTTCTTGCATTAGTTAATCCATTGTCATGATTGGGGAGCATGCCTACAAAGTATTTTTAAGTTGAATGGATTGACTATAATGAAACATTCCCCCCCATAGTCAAATTTATTTCCATTTGCCCTTGTCGCTTCATATAAATGGGAGGTCTATCAAATGGATGTAAAATCTACCTTCTTGAATGGGGAATCAAAAAAATAAATTTTCATGAAACAACCTCTTAGCTATGTTCAAAATTACTCTAGCCTTGTTTGTTTCCTTAAGAAATCTTTTGATGTTCTTAAGCAAGCTCCTTGAGCTTGGCATGATGAAATGGACATTTTTCTTCTTGAAACCATTTTTTCTAGATGTCAATTTGACATAATATCTATACCAAGAAAGTAGGTAATGATCTCATAATACTTCATATCTATGTTAACGACCTTATTTTCACTCGTAGTGACCACAAAATTTCAACCCATGTGAAACCCAGCCTTAAGAAGAAATTTGAAAGGACAATCTTAGGACATTTGCATTATTTTCTTGCCCCCCAAGTCTTGCAAACCAATGAAGACTTTTTATTTTCTCAATATCAGTATGCATCTGAGCTTCTTTGTTGCTTTCACATGGAAGATGGTAAAGCGGCCCCATCTCCCTTCCAATATGGAGTCAAACTTGCTGCCACTTGTACTACACTCAAAGTAGATGCCACTTTGTACCCTTGGTTAGTTGGTAGTCTTTTGTATTTGAATCATACCCATCCTAATATTTCTTTGTTATTGGTCGTGTTTCCTAGCATATGAAAACACCCCATGAAAGCCATTGGAAAGCATAAAAAATAGTACTTCGGTGCATCTAAGGTATAGTTTAGTTTGGGATACAATACAATTTATTTCGTGCTCCTTTATTGGTTAGTTTCACAGATTTTGGTTAGGATGGTGATCGCGGTTATTGGAAGTCTACTATAGGTCATGTTTGTAGTCTTAGTTCCAAACGTGTCACTTGGGCTTGTAAGAAGCAACAAATCTTTCTCTTTCTTCGAAATAAGTAGAGTATTGAGCTACATTTAATGAAAGTCAAGAAGCCTTCTCGCATTGATAAGTCCTTTCAAAGTTTGGATTCCAACAATAGCATTCAACCACTCTCCAGTGGGACAATAAGAGTGCCATCAATCTGACCAAAGGTCTAGTTCAACATCAATGCAAAAAACACATTGAGCTACACATGTACTTGATAAAAAAAAACTTATTCACAATCAAGTCCTGAAAGTGCTCTTTTACCCTATAGATAATTCAGTTGTAGACATTTTCACACTGTCTCTTACAAAAATGAAGTTTTCCAAACTTTGATCTATGTTAGGAGTTCAAGAAGTTGTCATTAAGAAGGTATAGACTTTAATACCTTTATAATTTATCCTTCCTTCTCCGATTGTGTCACCTTTGTAAATCCTTCAATCCTACCCCAAGTTTTTCTTAAGGGGGGATGTTAAGATATTTAGACATTTAGTAATTAGCTAATATCCACTTGGTCTAATGTGTCTTTAGGTAAAGTGTTTTTCTTTAGCATGCATTAGTATGTGTTTGTACTTATGTAATGCAACAATCAAAATATGCTCTAGACATAAAGTAATCTTATGGTTTATCTTCTTCTAGATACTAACAATTGTATTGATCCATGGTTTAACAAGTGGTTGATCCATGATCTTTATTTTAAAAACTTGGAGAGTTATTTGCTAATGATCAATTGTGAGAAGTTCATATGTGAAATATTTTCCATTTGCATCATTAAATTTTCTAAGGCCAAGTTGGCTAAGGCCATGGACTATTTTCCACTCTAAGGATTTTAACCATGTAATACATAGGTGTGCCAATCTTTGATATGTTTGTGTGAAAGATTATGTGTTCTACATGTGTGGAATATGATAGTTTTATGGGTGAAATTTCACTAATTAACTATTTATTAAGTTTTTCAATTTTCAATCCAAGATAATTGCCTAAAATACTATACTTAAATATACTATTTAAATCCTTAAAAAATACTTTAATATATAAATACTCTATTTTAAATATGAAATATGTCTTAAATAAAATTATTATTTATTAAAATGTTAAATGAATTTACACACAAAAACTTATGACTGAACTCAACAAACTTACAAAGAATCACATACCAATAAACTAAAATAAGAAATGTGTCACATACCAACAAACTAAAATAAGTATCTCTTTTACCATTTACCATTAGTCTAAGAGATGAGTCACATACCAATAAACTAAAATAACTTGATTGTTGCGCTTAGAGATCAACTAAAATAAAAAGTTGGCATCCTAGTTTCAACATCCCAATATATTGTACAGTGTGTTTTTCAGGGCTGTTACATTTGCACAAGTATGAGAATAGAAATTCAAATTATTCTATATTTCTTTGATTGAAAAAACAATGCAACCTATTGTTAGGAAATAAAAGGACAATTTTTTTATTATTATACCAGAGACCATGACGATTCTTGCTTGACGAGGCAGAAACCATGACCCAGAATCGTTATTTACATCCCACATTTAGCTATCCCGCTGTATTTTGATCTTCATCATCATAAGAATACGCGTCTAGAAACTTGACTTCCATTTCAAAAATTTCAGCTATGTGGTTGCCAATAAGCTTCCCATACTTTTGGTAATTATCATTCTTTGCAAAATCCAGCATCTTCAACCTCCTAGAAGGAGGCACTGAATCCGAAGACAAATATTTGAGCAACAAATCCTTGAAACAAAGGTCACTCATCAATCCCATGCAAACAATGCCCAGGAGCTGGAGGTGGTTAGTGTGAAAATTTAATACTGCAAAGTTAAATCCTACAAAATTTTAATCAATACCTTTGCAATGCGGTAAATGTGTGATCCTTCGTGTCCCATCGCATGGTGGAATATGAGTTTCCAATCTCTTGCTCCGAAATTCGAATGCAACAGCTTCATCGGAAATCTCAGTAGCCTTTGAAAAGCCAAGAGCTTGACCTTCTCATCTTCATCACGGATCTTCACAAACACTGTATATAGTAACTCTGCTACGAAATACAAAACGAATAAGAGTATGTACAACGAGACATGTCCTGCTTCATACAAGATTGATCACAATTTACAGCTTGAGCGTATAAGTTAAGACCTCAGTGAAGTGTTTCTACTCTGTTATGGACCATTTTAAGACAAAAATTGCAATTGCAATCAAAGAAAGCATTTTGAATCCCATGAAAATGCTATTATAACTAAATTTATTATAAGCTTGGTTTCAATTGTATTTGGAACAGTCACTGAACAGATTCAGATTGTGCTCCCGTTTCTTCCTCAACATTAATCGTCTTCATGTATCTTTTGAAAATACCATTAAGGTCAAACCCTGGTTTTGGGAAGAAAAATAGAAAATAAAAGATTATTCCACCTTTTTCATCTACTTCAGGGGGCTCAATTTGCAGTAACAGCTGAAAAGCAGATCGTCTGACTCGGACACTTGAGTCCTTAAGGACGCTGGTTATTACATCATGAATGGCCTCTGGGGGCCACAGTTGAAGGGCATCATGTCCTCTCATATTGTTTGCCATAAGTGACCGGAGTTTCCCCAGCACTGTGACAAAGACAACTTCTTTACATATAAGTTTTACAACAGGAAAAAATAATATTCACTGCCATCAAACACCTCCAGATTGTGCTATCTTTGTATCTGTGAGCATAAATGAAACCTAAGATTTTACTTCATAACAACCATGCCAGAAGCAAAATGAACAAATTGTCAGTCAAGAACTTACAAGCTAAGCATTCAAGCCTTAAGAAAGCCGAATCAGTATGAACATCTACAATCTTTGATGCACAGCTAGTGACTATTACTAGAGGACTTAACCTATAGGTTGCTTCAAAGATATGCAATGCTGCATTTAGGGCTGCAAGAAAAAATACTCCTGTCAAATACTTCCTCTTCAAACTAAAGAATCACATACTTGGAAACTCCATGTTAACCTTAGACAAAAAGGCCACCAAATGGGTGAAAGCATATATGTCAGAGCCCAAGTGCATAACAAAGGCCCCCCTTTATAAAAGAAAGAAAAAATGATTGCAACTTATGATGGCGGTGAATAGAACTGAGGAGCTATAGGTAGAGATTCAGTCTTATTGAGAAAAGTCTAAAGGAAATCTTGAGCTTACTTACAGATTAATTATTCGACGACAAGGAATTTAGAGCGAAAATATCTTACCACCTCTTTCTGCACTATTGTTGCGAGAATCAGGACAAAGTGTGATTGAATCAAGGAACCTTCTTGCAAAACATGGCTTAGCAAAAAGCTTTAGGAGGAATTTTGCAGGGCCTTCCTGAAGAGTAGTTGGACCGTTTGATACATAGCAGGATAGAATTTGATGAAGCACCACAGCTGAACAGGCATCCCATTCATTCTACACATAAAATAATGTCTACCTTAAAGACAGCAAAATAAGAGCAACGTCAAATGAATATGAATTACTTTAAAACACCAATTTGCAACATGTTTGGTTGAACTGTGCTTTAGAGATTATAGATCAGCAATATCTCAGTAAAGACAGTTTAAATATTGCTTTGCATGGTGGTTGCTTAACTGTTTAGTATCATCTTATCATATTGATCACTGTGACCTTCAGCATAAATATTTTTGAAGCAGCAAATAACTCTCGGGTCAATTCCTACTTATCCTAAGTTTTCTACTGTTCTAATCTTACTTTAGATGTTCTCAAGTATATATCCCTACGAAAATTGATCAGTCTGACGGATTCTAACTCAAATATCTTTTTTTAGCTGAAACATGACTCCGGCATAAACAGGGCTCCAAGATTACTATTACCAAACAAATCCCCCTCATTACAATTTCTTTGTGCCATAAGAAAATGAAATCCAAACCTGATTTAACTGCTGAATGTATTCCAATAGCTTCCAGGCACCATCCCAGAAGATCCCAGCTTCTGACAACACCGGCATTAGCTTCAAACTTTGGAGAAGGTGCAACAATAGTTGGAATCCAGTTTGCACAACGAACACTTCAAGTTCATGATAAGTTCTAACAAACAAACATGCCATGCCATTTCAAAAAGAAAAATGAACAAATAAACGAATAACTGTATTCCAGGTGTTCGGTTGGAGTGTAGAAAAATTTCAGACATATTTTTCTTTTTCCCAAATTTCGATTACATGCTATATGATTGTGTTAAGCCTAAACACAAGTAATCCTGACCAATCTTGACCGGGTATTGCAGTTTTTTAGAAGTGCCTTGTCATCTACTCAGAAATCTAAGAGCCATTTTCTTTTAACATAAATTAGAATAAAGTTTAGTGATAGCCATTTCCCAAAGGTAAATTTAATATATTTAGGACTTGAATGTGTTTCGCTTTCACACAGCACTCTGCTATTACGTATGTTTGATAGTCTAGATCTACTTCTGAAAAATATTAATTTGCTTTAAGTATCCTACTTGAATGTACTCCACGTTTCAGACAGTGCCAAAACAGCCCTAAATTGCTGAAGGAAAGGTTCCAAACCACTTTCAATTGGGTGATTTGAATTCATTCTAGTCACACATTTTCAATTAGCCCTAAGATAACAATTTAAGAGATAGCAGTGCGAAGTTCAAACTTATATATTTTTCGAAGGCACTTCTTTTGACTTTGCTGGCCCATCAAGACACCCAAGTAGTGGAAAACAGGATTACAGTGCAAAGTTCAAACTTATTTATTTTCGAAAATAGTGGAGAACCGGATTGCACTGCAAAGTTCAAACAAATTTATCTTTCGAAGTAGTGGAAAACCGGCGAAGGCACTTCTTTTTTACTTTGATAACCCATCATAACCCCCAAGTAGCGGAAAACCGCTGGCACTCAGGTTAGAAACATTGTCCATAATAACATTTGGCCACATTGTACAGCCTATAAGGAACTAACATGTATCTAGGCATCAAACCTGGGGAGGAAATACAACCATAGCGCTTCAATATATCTTGAACTTGACCAAACTAGATCACTAATCTAATCTTACTATTGCCAAGGATACGTGCATGGGGAATTTTCGGCAAAGAGATTATCTCGGGGCTTTCCGAGAGGAATATTTGGAGAAGGAATGATAGTTTAACAATTGAAGCCTTTTCGCATAAATCTGCAGAGAAAAGATGGAATCCTGGCTGATAAAAAACCATCGCATCCAATAAACCTGCAAATTATTCGTACAAAATTCATCAGGCGCAATGCCAAATGAAAAAGTCCCTTCAACTAAAATTCTCCAAATCATTGTGTTCCTCTTTTCTGTGTCTAATCAATTATTCCTATTATTCTTTGAAAATTCCTTCATGTAGTTTTCAATTACCACGTCTTAGGCTTTCATATCAGTTAAGCTAACTAAGGAATTTCCTTCAACTCAATTAATTTAAGGTTATTCTCATTTTCTCTTCAAATCCTCAAATCAAATCTACATACAATTATGTGGAATGCTCAGCAAATTTTTGTAAAACTCTAGAATCTTTATAAATTTTCAGCTTATTATGTGTTGCGTTTCTTTGCTCAAATTGATTTGGAATTAAACCTCAACGTTCTTGTTAAGGAACAGATTCAATATCTAAAATAAAAATAACGAATACACAAAAAAGCAAACAAAAACCTCCAATGAGTTCTCTGTAGTAGATTATCCAGGCAGCGACGGATTCAATATCTTCATTTGCCTTTTCTACAATGAATTTTGAACATTCTTGCATAAACTCGTGGAATGAAGAATCAAGGCTTCCAAAAAGACAAGCGGATGGCTCAGTTACAATAAATAGCAAACAGAGAATTGAAGTTAATAGCATTTGCAAAATACGGTCTCCCTTACGATTGCTGCCGCAGCAAATTCAAACGTTGAACTAAAATCTGTGAACGCCGCTGCGATTTGCCGTCTGTAATTGAAAAATCCAAATTTCTGCCAAACGAACAAATGGAATTTAGGCAACTATCTTGTCGAAAATTCAACAGTATTTAAGCTAAAATCAAATTTAAATTTGCGCGTTTTCAAGCGTTTTTAAAATTGCTCAAGTCCAATTCCAAATTTCCGCCAAACGGAAATTTAGACAATCGCAAATTAATTAGTATTGAAACAAAATTCAAATTTAAATTTAAATTCATTTTCAGGCGTATTTAAAATTGCTCAATCAAGCGTGTTTAAAATTGCTCAGTCCAATTTCAAATTTCCGCCAAACGAACGAATGGAAATTCAGACGACTATCTTGTCGCAAATTCAACAGTATTGAAGCTTAATTCAAATTTAAATTTGCGCATTTTCAAGCGTATTTAAAATTGCTCAAGTCTTGTTGCAAGAATTGCAGAATCATACCTAGACTGAAAGAGTTCCTTCCGGATCTCTTCAAAGAAGGATCCCTGCGCCATTCTATCACTTAAATTATCGACCGAGGAGGAAACATGAGCTTTAATGTTCCTTTCAAAATTCGGGTCTGCATAAGTGAAGTCTCTTCTAGTCGGAGAGATTCGAACTCAAGAAGCGGGCATCTCAAACTTCAAGTTTTTCGCCATTAAACAAACGAGGGAGCAAACAACTTCGGGGCAATTTATTTCAACGAGGTGGTAATATAGACAACTTAGGACTTTCAACTTATGGGTGTAAACTCGATTAGGTTTCTTAGTATTACCAACCATTATAATGGGGGAAGTTGATCCTCCTTCCATTTCACCCATTTCACTATTCACACTTTCTCTTTAGCTTTAGCTTTCCCATGGTTGTTCACCTTCTTTTACAACATAGGATAGGTCAATTGTAATTCAAAAGTAGTAAAAAAAATGGGTTGACATATAAATATTTTACAAAATCAAACTTATTCCTCACTTCATGAAGAATTGTGCTTTCTTTCAAAGAAAATTTTAGTAATAAGACTACTAATGATGGGGCCTTCCACAAACTTTACCAATCGAATTCATGTAATGAAAGTTAGCTTAGTCAAATGTTGCTTCTTTTATTTAGTTAATGTGTGGAGTATATTTAGAAGTATATTGCCATCATCTTGAATGAAGAGGAGAGTAAGAACCAATTGTTAAAAATCACACTTAAACTCTATCTAAAAACACCTAATTGTTCATTGACATTAGTCTTCTACATGCAAAGAATTAAACACATTTCACATGCATACTTTTTCATCTAAATATAAGATGATATAAAGTATTAAGTGCTCTTTAACAACATAAATAAACACATGACAACAAATTGTAAATTATAATTTTAACATGCGTAGTTTGGCTAAAGACCCTAGAAAAATACCCTAAGGAGAAAACCAACCAAGAGAATTTTTATTGAGCTTTAAAGGAGAAATCTCATATATTTACAGCAATCGTACTTGTAGCATTAAATGCACAAGAATAAATAAAAAATATGAGTAAACACTTCACCTTGATTTCTAAGCCAAATACCCACAATGGCTACTAAAAGAAATTCCTCCATTTCAATGCATTATAATTACAAAAACAACAACAATCACTTCTCTTGAAATATGTGCCAACTTGCCTCATTTTCAATGCTAGAAACTATTGTACGAAATGGCTACAAGAATTTGCCTTCTATTGTGTGCAGACTATTTCTCTCTCTTCTTGTATGACCTCTTTAATGCTACCACTTTATCTTGGGAACTATGCTTCACACTTCTTGGGAAGCATGCCTTTCCTCTAACATGGAGAAATGTGCCCCTTCGCTATTGTTCTAACAATATTCATTGTTGTGCATGCATTGGAAAGTGTGCCCACTCTTTCTTCCTTAGGATTCATGTTGCCTCTTGCTAGAAAGTGTGCCATTTTCCTTGAAGCTCCTGCCGTCCCCTTGGCTACTCTTTCACTCTCCCTCTCTTAGCTCAACTCCTCTTCCTCTCTTGAAAAACGTTCCTCTCACATTTCCCTCCAAAACTCACTCTCGAAATGTGTGCCAAATGAGTCTCACTCAAGCTCTTTCTATCATTCATTTAGGGCAACTAACTTGACTCTCTTCACCTTTAATGGCCAATATTGAATCTTGGACCACAAGATTGATGGTTGTGTTTTAATATCAAGTTCACTTAAGTATGAACTATATTAAAATACATTTCTCTCGAAAGGTCACTCTTCCATAAAATAAATAAAAAGTACACTTTAACTTTATAAGTAACTATCCTAAAATCACTTTACAAAAACATATTATAAGGTAGTTTATGCCAATTAAGTCAGATACATGTGCTCGAACCCCTGCACCTAGGAACATGGAACATAAGTACCTCCCAGCTACCAAAAAATAACACTCCCTCTTAGCAAGGGAGGTACGTCTGACACCTCCACCAGTATCACCCTCCATACCCATCAGTTTTCCGACTGTAGCATCTCTCTTTGACTCAACACTTTGTCCTGCTACCTCTCCTAAATTTTGCACTGTAGATCTGTGTCAGCTACTCACACGCTATGAAATCTCATCTCGCTCCTACTCGTCCATTAGTTTCATTAAATACAAGTTGACCCTCCTTCCTGTACTGGAAGAAGCTACCTCTCTCCCACTCCCCTCAATCGAAGACTGAACACTTGATACCATCTCACTCTCCAGAGCCTCTCACTCTCCCTCTATCTCTGACATTGATCCAAAATCTGATATCCACCAAAATCCCCCATATATAGGCTTCACACGCACTATGCACATCTTGTCCCTCCAATCACCCATCAACAATGCTTCAAACAGATGCACTCTCACTAATGAACTACTTGCAACTCTCCACCAACTCTCTTGAGAGACTTTCATAAAATATTTTGAATGAACATTAACAACTCTCTTGTCATACTTTCGTTAAACAATTTGAACAACTGGACTTTTTCCTTATTCCCAGGAAAAACCACCACAAATCTCTTGCATAATCTGTGCCAAAATCAACACACAACTGTATTAAAAAGCAATACTCTTGCATATACAACTACACCAAAATTTCCCACTGTCAAATGCAGAGCCCCGATTCTAATTCCATGTTAAAACTCGGACTTAAAATCAATCTTCTACAAGCAAAGAATCAAACACATTTCACATGAATACTTCTTCATCTAACTGTAAGACGATATATAATATTAAGTACTCTTTAACAACATAAATAAACACATGTCATCAAACTGTAAATGATCATTTTGACATAGGTAGTTTGGTCAAAGACCCTGGAAAAACCCCTTAAGGGGAAAACCAATGAAAATATTTTTTATTGATCTTTCAAAGGAGAAGTCTCAGATATTTATAGTAGTTGTACTTGTAACATTAAATGTACAAGAATACACCATAAATCTGAGTCAACACTTCACCTTGATTTTTGAGCCAAATACCCATAGTGAATGCTACATGAATCTCCTATATTTATATGTACTGCAAGTACAAAAACAATAGCAGATACTTCTCTTGAAATACGTGCCAACTTGACTCATTTTCAATGCTAGAAGTTGTTGTACAAAACGGCTATATGAATCTACCTTGGACCGCATGTAGACTATTTATCTCTCCTATTGTACGACCTCTTTAATGCTGCCACTTTTTCTTGGGAACTGTGCATCTCGCTCCTTGGGAAGCATGCCACCCCTCTAGCCTAGAGAATTGTGCCCCTTCTCTATTGTGCTAACAAAATTCATTGTTGGGCATGCCTTGGAGAGCGTGCCCACTATTTATTCCTTAGGATGTGTGTTGCCCCTTGTTGGAAAGTGTGCCCTTCGCCTTAAATCTCATGCCCTCCCTCTTGGTTTTTCTTTCACTCTTCCTCTCTCAGCTTGAATCCTCTTAATCTCTTGAAAAACATGCTTCTCACACTTATCTTCAAAACTCGCTCTTGGAATGTGTGTCAAATGAGTCTTACTCAAAGTATTTTTATTGTTCATTTAGGGCAACTACCTCGACTCTTCTCCTTCTATAAATAAGATTGAATCTTGGCCCACAAGATCGACGGTTGTGTTTTAATCTCAAGTTCACTTAAATCACTTAAGCCATGAACTATATAAGAACACTTTTCTCTCGAAAGTCCATTTTCCCTAAATTATATAAAATGTACACTTTAACTTTATAAAGTACAACTCACATTAACTTTATAAGGTCACTATCATAAAGTCACTTTACAAAAACATATTATAAAGTACATTATGTCACTTAAGCGATATACATGTGCTCAGACCCCTAGACATAGGCCATAGTACAAAAGTACCTTCGAGCTACCAAAAACTAACACCATTGTGTGTTCCTATATCTAAATAGATGCTTCTTTCTTGGGTGATTTCCCTTCAAATATGTTGTTTGAACATGGAAGGATCTCCAACTTGGTATTAGTATTGGTTAATTGAGATTGGTGTACCATGTAGTTTGTATTTTTTTTCAATTATCTTAGCATTGGATTCATCAAAAAGAAATTTTACTAGAGAAGACGCCTACTGGTATGTCTCAAAAGTTCTCCAAATGTATTATTGGAAGGGATACCGATCCTAGGGAGGTTGTTGTTGAATACAATATTTGGGTCAAGCACACCTAGAATCTCAATTTGTTTCCTTTGTTGCTTGTCATTCTAACATACATGTGCTTCTATAAACACCACATAATAAATGGTTAACTGTATACCTCAAACCAAAATATATACATTATTATAGGTTATAGTGATAGTTTAAATTGTCATTATCACTTTCCAAAGGTCTTATTAGAATGTCAAATTCACAATGGTAACGATGAACATTAATAGAGGTAATCCCATTATTTGAATTCATACTTGTAGTAATTTCCTTATTGGCATTTGGATAACACTAAAATCAAGAAACCTGGATGCGGGTGGCAACACCAGGAAAGAGGCACAAGTGGATGTTTGGAAAGAGGAATAGGTGTTTAGAGCTTCCCCCCATAAGGGCCACTCACCAGCATACTAAAACTTTCTTAAATGGTGATGACATATCCTAGATCTTCGGTAGTCAGGGCATTAAAAACTACGACCCTAGTAGTGATGAAAGGTGCCATCCCAAATGCCATTCTGTACTTGGAATTCATACTTTGGATCATGGAAATATTTGTGCATGGCGGACACATCACGTGTCAAGGGGAGTTTAATGTTGCATTGATGCATAAGTATTCCCATTTTATACTCGGTATCTCGGTCAATACAACAGACCTCATCGACATCCATGCATCCTTGCTAAGTGTCCACAAAGCACGGTCCAAGCTATTGGATTCAACTCTCAACGCTCTTTGTGGGTCCCTCAAGACCTTCAATTCAAAACCTTTGGTGCCTTCGATGTCTCGTCGATTGAGATCCACTCCTCGACGTGGGAGAGGTGGGCAAGGGAGCCACAATGAGAGAGCTAGGAGTCTCTTTGTGATTATTAATAGAGACGGATTTGATCTTGAAATCCATGAACACCTACACCATCTCATGAATGATTGGGAAGATAAGCTCTTGGGCTCTCCTTTGGAAGCTAACCAGATAGTCCTGCATAGACAAAATTTCTAGGTGGTGAAGATTTGATTTTCCAGGCTCCTCCTTTGTCTCACAGGAATTCAAGATGCTCCTCGTGTTCCCTCTTCGGATTCTCCCTGCGCTCCCACTGAACCGGAGCAAGTGCAATCTCCGCCTTCAGACCACAAAACTGCTGCTCTTTCAAGAAAGGAAACCTCCATTCTTGTTTCAGCGTTCAAGAAGACTAACCCACTTTCAGTTAAGAAGGGCTCCTCGAGCTCCACTTCTAGCACCTCAAGCAGTGATGATGAATCCAGCAACAACACCAAGATTCCTAGAGCCGAGGGTGGAAAAATCACCCTATCCCATCCTGGCCCCCCTACTGATAGTAGCTCGAAGGCCCTCTCATAGATTGGCTTTGGATTCGACGTCCTGATAGACAAGGAGCTTCCCTTAAAGCACCGTGTTTCAGGTTCTTTTAGTTTTTTTTTCTCTCAGACAGTATGGGTTTAGTAGTTCTAGATCTAGTTTGCAGCTTCAAAACTTTTCAATTTTGCTTAAATTGTCACTCTATTGTATGATATGTTTTCCCTATCCAAGGGAGGATATTTTTTATGTCTAGATCCCAATTTACCGACAAGGGAAGACGCCTACTTTCACTTTGTCACTATCGATACCTATAACAACTACTCTGATATGTATCTATGTTTGTATTTTTAATGTATATCAATATATAAGACTCCGAGGTTACAAAAACAAAACAATAAAATCAAGCAAGATGAGAAATTTACCTAACTCCTCGTATCTAATGCCCTTGAACCATTTGCATTAAATAAATCTCACCACAAACTAGAGGCAAACTAGGAATTAAATGATCCAACCACTTAGCAATAAACTTCACATATGGTATGTTGTGAACATGAATAGATACTAAGGCCATAACTTTTTTCGTGTTACATATAGCCAAATAAGAGATGAAGGGGTAATAAATATTGTTCTAAAGGTTACAGGGGTGATAGGGGAAAGACCCATAGATATTGCAAGTTTCAAGACAACAAATGAATTGTAAAAGTGTTTACCATGACCAAAATAGTGAAAGGGATAATTTGCATTCAATGTTTTGAGAATTTGTTGGTTGTGGAGCCTGATCTTCTTGATTGAGATATTTTGTTGTTCAATCGTGATTGTACCCTAGTTTTATAAGCTTTGCAAGGGGATTTTACACACCTCCCAGTGGGAGAGTGCACAAGGCCATCACCCCCTTGTGGGGATCCAGACCCAAGGTATTGGTGATCTGATCCCGGGGGCAAGCCCAAAAAGTCATCGAACCCGCTCGAACCAATCGGGACCAATAGGATCGTTTTTCTGACGTTAGTGCAAGTGAACATGAGCATAATATAAGTGTGTAACATAGAATCATCCACATGAAAATGAAAAATCATTCAAGCACATTAGGGACACGATTTGATTACGGAGTTCACCAGATCTCCTGGCTACGTCTCCGGGCCTACTCCAAAATAGAGTGACCAATCCATTGCAAAGATGCACAAATACATAAGATACATCACAACGGATTCACCTGCAAATTCTTCATCATCTGTTCATCTCTACCGCCGCACCATAACTGCCTCTAATGGGTCACATAAGTGCACAAGCTATAGAACTCAATCGAAGACTGCAGAAATCAAGCAAGCAAATGCCTAACTCCTTTGTCTCGAGAAGTTGCCAAACTTGGACATGAAGATATTTTCCCAATGTAGCCAATCACACTCTTTCAACTGACTCTACGAGCCACGAACCTCGAGCTACGCCACACAATCTTCTGCAGGATAGTCTCAATAGATGACAATATGTTTGCATGACAAGTGCATCAATAAAACCAAAGTCACACTCTTACCAACCAATCCCTTCACCTTTGTCCTTCGGGATGAGAGTGTAGATGGTCGCTACTTGCCTTCAAATGCAAATTGAAATGTTGCCTCCTCGAACTGACTCTACTTCTTTGTCTCCTACGCTGGATCACCTTCGGACATGATGGAGCCATGCTTGCTCTTTGAGCTGGAACTACAAGGTTGGAGCCTCTCCATGAGCTTCTCCAATGGAGACCCCCAATGGGGCTTATCAGATGCTTGCTTCCTCTATGGGCTACATCTCTCCAAACTTGAGCTCCCTTCAAATGCACATGACAAGTGCTTAAATAGGAGAAGCTACTCTTGGTGG
>LPNX010115072.1:169261-190959 GCA_001517045.1 Pseudotsuga menziesii
TCATTCCACATCATCATGCCATGTCAGCATGTCATGTCACCATGCCACATCATCATGTAATATCAACATGCTATGTCATCATGCCACATCACCATGCCATGTCATCATGCCACATCATCATGCCACATCATCATGACACATTATCATGCCATGTCCTTAGAATGAACTTTTTGAATACCACGTGGCAGCTTGAGGGAGTGCCACGTGGCACTTCAGCCAAAATTTTCCCTATCGGGGCCAAACTTCAAAACGCAATATCTTTTGCATCCGGAGTCCGTTTGACACGCCGTTTGCACTGTTGGAATCATCTTGATGAGCTCTTCGACATGGTACTAGTTTTTTTGCAATATTATTATTTTGAAAATTGGCCTTTTTAGATCCTCCCAGATCAATTGGGTAGCCCGTGGTATTTTCCCATGATAATCCCTGTTTAAAAGGAGGGCATTGTATTATGGCTGTGTATGGTATTGAATTGTACTGTGAGAGAGAGACTTCAAGAGAGTGAAAAGGAAGCTACAATGGATGTGCTGCAAGGTGTATCCCTTTATTTTGTTGGATAGTATAATAGAAATGGCTGGAATTTTCTGTGTGGACATAGCCATCTTTGGTGAACCACGTTATATTGGTGTCTCTCTTGTATTGTGTTTGTGTTTTATTTTTTCATCGGGTTTTATGTAATTGCTTTGCGATCCTGTTTTTCTAACAAAATGAAAATCACATTGAAAATGACAAATGTAATGAAATCATGTTTGAATTTTCAAGTGGTTAAATTCGACCATAACCAACAAAGGAATGAAATCATGTTTGAAGCTACAAATGGGTGCAGTCACAACTAAAATCATGAAGGAAGGAGTTGGGTAAATTGCATCCAAAAAATTGAGGATGAAAAGGTGCAATCACATCTAAAGAATTAAAGGTGAAAAGGAGGAATTGTGTTGTAAATGATGAAGGGAATGATATCACATTTTTATCTACACTTGGGGTAAAGTACTCCTAAAACCATGAATAGATTAACTTGCATTCAAAGTCATGAGTGCAATTCATGTCCAAAACCACAAAGGGGTGAAGTTGCATTAGAATAAACAAAGGAAATTCTCAGTGAAAAAGAGAAGTGATAATGAGGTTCTACATTTTACTTAGACTTTTATTATTAATAAAAACTTCAAATAAAGAAAGAAAAACCTCAAATTTACCAAAAATTTAGTATACTCAATAATATTCTAGAACATTTAGGATGGGATTCTATTGTGACTCATGCTTTGCATGACTATATCCCTTGGTAATCAAATAAATTTCAAATATTAAGATGTTAAAATTTTTCTTCTTATGGTTTTCCCAAATAGAAATTGCTCAAAAGTGATTTAATTACCTTCGAGGCCACCGTAAAGGAGAACAATGAATTGGGTGCCATTTTTGTAGACAATTCCCCTAATTTACCAAGATATAAACTCTAATTAGTATATGGGATTCTAATATTACATACGCAATTTCTTACAAAACCATGTGTTTTACCAATTTGAATTTTCATGGATGGGTGGGTCTCATCTATCTTCTTGTGCTAGGGGGTATGAAGGAAAGACAAAATGAACAACCACATGAATATGTATGTGAATGCAAGCGTGTGAAATAATCACATTCAAAAGGAAAAACTAAAGCTCAAATCCCACTTTCCTAGAGCAATAACTAACTCTCTACTCACACTTGCACACACTAAAGTTCCACTCTACACGATGATAAGCGATATTGCTTGGGTTAACTGGAGAAAGTGTGATCGCATGAAGTACTTTCCACTCACATTTTTTAAGATGAGTATGCATAATAGGGCATAACTTGTTAGTCACTCAATGAAACTTGGACTAAAATACCTAGGTTCATAAGAAATTACGACCCTCAGAATGTACTATAATAATAAATGGATTAGAAGTCAATTAGGACTTCATTAGAACATTTTATAACATATTGAATCAAACAATATTCTTCGTTGAATTTTTTTTGGCTATAATATTTTCACGATAAATTATTTGGTTTTAACTTACCATTTCGAAATTTCATGAAAGCAATTGATGAGGTATTTAAACATTTGAACAGTCCCTGCCATTTCATCTTTTTTGGATTCCTAAACCCTATGATCAAACCAGGTCCTTTTCCCAACGTGTGACCTTTTAATTATGAGCAAATTATGTCTACAAACTAGGTTGGATGACTTCTATAATGAACTCTTCTAGAGAAACATGTCAAGAAACTAGATATGATGCTCTAGATGAATGAACCCTATGAGGAAACCTTTTAAACAAACTACACCAAATTCCTTACATAAATTAATCTTGAGATAGAATTAGATTAGGTGTGATCCCTTAACAGCTTAAATCAAATGACATGCAAAGACCTTGAACCATAAAAAATGATGTTTATCAACCCAAACAATTATTTACTTTGGATATTCACAATGATGTATTCATTTGTTTCTAATTTTATTTTAGAACATGTTAATATTTCTATTTTGGTTCCACCATTTTTTGAAGGTATATGAGATCAAAAATTACTTAATAAACAAATATGCACACTTGTGGGAAAACATTATAGGTTTTATAAACAATTTCAAAGTCAGTTCTTTTCTAAGAACCCTTTCCCACTAGGATTTAAGGTACATGTGATAAATAGTTGCTTAGTGGACAAAGATATCGTTAATTTGTACATTAACCCCTACACTTCCTTTCTCCAAATCATATTAAGTATTTTTATTGTAAGTGTTGAGAACCCTTATTTTTTCATGTTAAATTTTCACAATGTTTTTAATTTTAGTTTTAGTTTTACTAATTAAGGTATATGAGTCATTTATCAACACTAAATTTTCCCCTTAGTAAATTGATGCATAAATATGTTAAGGGCTTCTAATATTGTTGTAGATGATCAGAATCTAAAATCTTGGTTTCATGAGAGAGAAAATCAAATATTTTTAATAAAGGCTAGATATTAATTAGAATTTTTGTTATGCCTATAGTTTTAAATTGATTTTTTTACTTTTGTTTCCCAAGTCGAAGATCCTATTTGCAACCTATGTAACCAATTTAGGTATCTTAAATTTTCATGTTTTTAAAGAATGTGTGTGATTTATATTTATAAAGACGCTAATGGAACTCCACGCAAATGAAAAGCTACAAATTGTTCAACATTTATATAATAAAAAAACTCTACAAATGTTGTCCAAAACATGAAAATTTTTCTCTAAAAATATTGATTGCATGTTGAGTCTATGGTATACCTATTATGCCTATAACTATATTGCTTGGCATACCGTCTTAAGAGAAAAATATAGGTCAAAAACATAAACACAATTTAAACAAGACCATTTTTTTGCTTGCTATAGGTCTCCTCCATTGACATGTATTCTCTCTTAGGGCATTTTTCACCATAGGATTTCTATTGTCCATTTAAATCAATCACTATCTACTATAGTTTGTCCTTTTTTAGCAACACAATCTTCCATTTAACCTATAGAGACATTAGAAAATCCTACCATGGATTGAGAGCTATGTGAAAAGCCCAAGATGATGTTATAGTGCATTTGAAAATCAATGGTCAATTTGTTTTATTTCAAAGATAAATCTTTGAGCTCATATTCCCTGCATTCTTGTTTAGTTTCATACCTCTCTATGTTTGGTTTCATACCTCTCCATGTGAATGTTCAAATATTCAATTACCTATTTTATCCTTTCAAGCTAACTTTGAAAATTGACTTAGAATTATTTTTACCTCGACATTATTATTTTCATGAGCCCCATCTAAAATGAGAGAGCTCAGGATCCAAGTCACAGGACAATGTTTACCAATGTTCACAATTATTTTATATCTATTGCTATATTAGAAACTAAGAAACTAAGGAATAAATCCTCATCCCACTATTCTTCAAAGGACTAACGAAGAAAACCCCATCCAATGATTATCCATAGCATCTTAAACTTAGCAAGACGCCAAAACATAGGTATGAGAACTTACCAATTCCTTGGTGAATAAATATTGAACTACCCAAACACTATACAAAAAAATCAAAGTCAATTCATGATGAAATTCACTAAGGAGCTTCTCCCAAAATCCATGCAAAGATACCGGAGTTGAGCACCATGCATGGTATCCCGCCCTCGCATTGTGTGTTTCATTGACGCTAAATTAAATTGTTGTTCCATCATGATTGTGGATAAGTATGGGAGGTGAAAGGGGATGCAAGAGGGAATTAAGTCTCCATCTCCCTCGAGATTTTCCCTTAGATACATGTGTTTTCATTTGGGTTCCTTTGCATGCAAGACTAAGTGAGGTTTAATTCTTGGATTAGATGGTGGATTATTCATAATTGTATACATTAAGGTATTCAATAATGCTCAGGGAGGGACTCGTATTTTTTGCTACTTACTTTACTTTTTTTTCAATAGGGTTTCCTGCTTCACTGGTGTTTGTGTTTGACTTTCAATTGATAGTTGAATGTGAAACAATTTAATAGAATAAAAAGTGTATAACAAGACTTTGTGTCTGACTTTCAATTGATAGTTGAATGTGAAACAATTTAATAGAATAAAAAGTATTTAACAAGACTCGCAGTCTCTACAACATTTGGTTCGTGGTTGATCCTTCATCATGTTTCTTTTTTCACACTAGATATATGATTAAAGAGTAGTCTTCAAGGATAAGAACTAACTTAATATTTTGTGAGTTAAGAATTGAAACTTAGATGAACATTGCATGAAACTTTTCCTGGTTATTGGTTATTATCCATAACCCCATGCATAACTTTTTTCCACATTTCCCTCAGGGACAAGTAGTAACTCCAGTGTTCCACACCTACCACCTTTAATTTGGTTATCATGTTATTCTTAGATATTTTGTTTCTTAATTCAATCGTGAACGATACATAACCTAATCCATTTTCATATAAGGAACGCAATCCATTTCCATCAATTGTCCGAATCTTTCTAAATACTTGTTGAAGAGGATACTAGAGTAGAAAGACTTCAAGAAAGGGAGTGGCAATTGTTTTGACAATAATCAAATTCATGAGATTTGTATAGGACTATTACAATGATGATGCTTCATTTATCCATAATGATATTCAAAACCCAACTAACCATAGAACTATACCTTAATAACTTCAATGCCATATAACTATGTAGTACATTAGGGGCACTATTCTAAACTTTCGTATAATTACAATGGTTTAGAACAAATCATTATCTACAAACTTATTAATGATTCCCACACAGGAAACATATAGTTGATATGATTGTATCTTTGTGGTAATGATTCAATTCACTACATTGTTGGTACCAATAAAATGTAAAGTCTTAGCATTCATGATGTTTTGCATGTTCATATGGCATATGCAAATGAAGGTGGAAAGCGTATACTACACCATCCTTCATTAAGTCAAATAAAATCACAAATATCTTTTAGTGTGTTAAATGAATATTTTGAAAAATATTCCATAACAATCATATAGCCGGGGTTCTATATAAGATCATGTTCAAGTGTGACTCCCTTATAGAGAAATGGTCGTTTTATCAATACTGTCAGAAGGAAATTCATTCAAATGGACAAGATTTTGGCACACAATGAAAATTCATTTGATTGTACCATAAAGGAAACCATGTATGTCCATATTTATTATGGAAACTTTCCTGGTATATCTAAATATGAGTTATTGAAAATTCCATATCCCATGGAAGTGTTGGATTGCCTAATATAGGTTTCCACTAGTGGAGCATTTGGGTAAAAATATTTGAGACTCATATGGATGTTATTTATAGATGCGAACATATTCTTGAAGGTGTGAATTTGAATCCACATGAGGTGTTTATGCAAAATAATGTTTATTAATGCCAACTAAAATCATTGATGGTGACTATAAGTGTGTATCTTTTAATATAATTTTTTTCGGTTTCATTTCATATCATGATTTTTTCTTTATAGAAAGTAATATTATCTTCATTTTTGTTGTAGGAATTGTTGACGTTTTATTTACTGTGAGCTCTATCAAAATGTGGGGCATGATCACTTGAAAGAGAGAATATTTTTTGTTGTTTGTTAGTACGAATGATGTTAATAAAAACACCACTTTCCAACTTCTTGTAACAAAAGGTGATGATGAATCGATGAATACTAAATTAGTCATCTCAATAGAATATGGCACTCGCTATGTATTATTATCATAATTTGGAGTATTGCAGCCACATTGAGTACATAATTCATCTGATTTCCTACAAAGTTTTCAATCACATAAGTTATTTAAAGTGCATAATACATGGTGAATCTTCTATAAGTTCCATGTTCATATGAAATATTCGTGGTTAGATTTGAACTTATTGCAATGGATTATGTTCCTCAATGGGATTGTGAATAACAACAATTCACTAGAGTTTATCGTAGAAGGCTACGAAAAATTTAAGGAGATTGTTTTTGTTGGAATGTGAATATTAACATTACAAGTGTAATGATGCCTAGTGTGATGTCATAAGATAGTTTGATGTCTTATCTAGAAAATGAAGGAAATTTTTTCTCTATCTTATGTCAAAGGGGTTATCCCACATGCATCACGGAGAAATATTATCCTATTATTATTCATTATATAAGAAGTTGGAAAATCATTTATGCCACATATATTATAGGACGTAATTCTTCCATATCTCTAGCTATATAATAGAGGTAAAGGAGAACCTTTTGGGTGTTGAGAATTATATTCTTATGTTATTTTAAAGTTATAAGAAGCATATGTGGAATGAAGCGTAAGTGTAAGAGACAACACCTTTCCATGGATGTTTCCCCCTTTGGGGTTTTACTACATATATATTGTGTATCACTATTTTCTCTTGTCTCTTGCTTACTACCTTGATTATAAGGTGATTGTATGGATAGAAGGATAGACTAGTAGACTCTTGCTATTGACTTACTTGTTAGTAAATGTATTATTCTATGTTTCTACATATTTCTGAATATTCTAATAGTTTTCTATACTAGGCCAACTTTTCCTTATAGATATAAGTAAACTTCAAATGTAAGTGGTCAAATTCAACCTTTAGGTAATTGGAATGTAGGATCAACATTTATATTTTGTTATTTGTATAATAGTTGATATCCTCATATGAAAGTACTCTTTTCATGGGCTTTACTACCCATGTGGTCCCTTCCATCATTTTTATGGATTAGGGATGATGATTTATATTTTGTTATTTGTATAATAGTTGATACCCTCATGTGCAAGTACACTTTTCATGGGATTTACTACCAATGTGGTCCCTTCCATAATTGTTATGGATTAGGGATGAGGACTTCTGAACCTCATTTAGAGTTCTAAACATTCTACCATTCATTAATACATGTATATTTTTTTGGTGTAATAGTTATGTGATATTTGTGCTTAATATTTACGAATATTGTACATGTTACATTTAGTTATTATTTTCTTGAGATATTAATGTTGTATTATCAATAGATGTTTATAATTACCTTATCATTCTAGTTGTAAGTCATTTGCAAGTAAGAGTTCATGGAGCAAGGTTTGTGAGGTTTATGGAGCAATGTTCTGCAGGACGAATACTTTGTCTTTGTCTATATCATCGCTATCTCAGGAGTAGCTCACTTTACAATGTTGGTTATTCAGGCTAGAATTCACATGTGAAATAAACTCTTCCTATCACTACTTGATGATGATGTGGCACATAATCTGATATCAATATTACTTTTTTCATCTTCCAGATTTTACATTTGTTTTTTTTTCATTCTAACATCCTCAAAGTTTGATGGACCCTATTTTACCACGTACAGTATGGGTACATGAGGACATATTTTTTCTTTGTGATTTTGATTCTTCAGTTGCTTCTCTGGTGTTGATGAGGGATTTATGATGGATCAATCAGACATATGCCAGTATATGCCAGTATTATTAACTATTTATAAATGTGCACACGAAAATGTTGGAATCAAATTGATGCACTCTCAAACCTTTACATAGTGGCAGGGAATCTACAGCTTTGCTGCTTAATAATCTTGTTTGTTTAACAAAATTGAATCTTAACTTTTTTTCAACTTAAAAAAAATATCATACAATTTTTAATTACTTGAGATTTTACAAAATTATATGAAAGATGCAATTCCACAAGTAGATACCTATGTCAACAAAATATATCAAAGGGTTCACGTCTAATTCAATATGTTCTCTAAATATAAACATTCTTCAAAATCTTATTCCACCTTTAAATCGTATTCCTTGAAACTTAAATGCACAAAAATGAAGGGTTTATGGACTAATATTTTCCCTCCCATCATGGCAATTAACCGTTGATGCTTAATTGGCACTCTCGTGGCTTGTAAACTACACTAATTGCCCAAAATGTAAATTGGTAAAAAACATAGTATTTTCAATAAATTAATAGCCTTCTATAAAATACATACCAAGGCATCATAATTGCATGTAAGCGATATGCGAACGTTTATCTTTATAGTCTCTTTGTAACGCTACGTTTATAGGTTTCTCAAAATTTCCCCCTTATTAAAGATAAACGATCCACTTAGCAATTGGCATGTTGTCGAACTTCGAAAATTTTTAGCACTTCGGCTACTTCGACTGCTTCGACAAGTTCAGTATCTGCTATGACAAGTCCGAACCTCGACAGAACTAACTTCGACAACCTCGACTGGTTTCTTGCTCGACATACAACATCTCTACATTCATTGTCGACACCGACGACTGTCGAACATCGATAAAGTCTCTCTTTATCTTCCAGTTGTTTACAACGATTGAACTCCAAAATCGTTACAAATTCTTTTGTAACTGAACGTAACGGGTAGTCACCCAAGCATCTAAACATTTTATATAAACATGTACAATATTTTAGTATACATTGATCAATCATCCTTCATGGAGAAGAAGTATCAATAGAAATTGGTTCGAACTCTTGCATTTTGTTTGTGTGCATAATTTCTGTTTATATAGTGCATTTCCTACTTACTTATTCTTTTAAGCTTCTGCCATAATAGTGCTAGACTCATTCAATCAAACTGTTGTCCCTGTTATCAAGAATATTGCACCTTCTGCGGACAAAAGTTGTTCCTCTGGTCTGAATGGTTCAGATCCAGAAAAAATGAGTGAATGACAAAGGATGAAGACCTTTCCTGAATGCTGTAGACACCTAGAATAATGCTTCGATTATGAACCTAAGTACCTGCAAACATGTCAAACATACAAGCACATCAAAGATACCAGAAAATCATCTACATATCCATACTAGTGACTAAGGAATCCAGTAATCATATACATGTGAAATCAAAACAACATATATGTGGGACGAAAATCAACTTTGCATTAAAAATGAATGAAGAAGATTACAACTGTTGCCTTAGTGTCGACAAGCTCCTCCACAAGACAAACACTTCATCCCCATAAGCTCCAACTTGCTCTCTATTCTCTCCAATGATTTGGACTAGGTAGTCAATTCAACAACATAACAATACCTATTCAGTTCTCCCCCTCAACTATGGATATGGCCTTGTATTTATAAGGCTCAATGGATAAGGATAGTTGAGAGAATTGTGGGTGAGGTGGCTCCAAGATCCTACCAAGGAGGATCTCGAGCTCAAACTAACCCATATTGATAGGGATAAGGGAGGACATGAGGCTCATGATCTAGAAGCCTCGAGAAACTTCTCTTTTTCCCATTTTACCCAGGGTACCGCTTTTGTTCCCTTATGACAGAGTGGTTTAGGTGAGAACCACTTTAATAACAAAGCCTATAGGTGGTGGCACCGCTTCTCTATAATAGGATATAGGTGGTGCTAAATAGGGTACCGCTCATCAGCCAAAGGGTAAGCGCGGTGATAGGTTTTTTCAAGTAGAATTGGAAAACAGAGCAAGTTTCCACTCCAAGTTTTGGGATTAAGGGAAAACATAGGGGTTAAGGATCTCATCACATGATGGTGACAGGATTTAGGTATAACAGAATTCCCCCCAAATCATGAGGCCTAGAGGGATACGATAAGTGAGAGCTTTGAGAGAACAAGTTGTCAATTCAAGGTGAGAATGTCAGCTCGGTCAGAGAATGTCGTCAAGTAGGCATCTGTAGTACATCAATAGTTTTGACTCATAGACAAATGTAACCTACTCATGACTGCGGACCAATAGAAGGCATATCCATGAGAGGAATAAACAAGCATGGCTACTAGAATACAACATAGATCCATGTGATAGAGAACTTAAACTTGGACATAGCTACCAGACATACAACGTAGATCTATGTCATACAGACACAAATTTGAGCATAGCCACGACCATACAAGTGTGGATCCATGCTAGATATACAAAACTCCATCGCAACATAGGGAAAGCAATGAGTGCTAAACAAATACCTAGGGTCTTTGTCTCATCTTCCACAAAGTACAATTCTATCCATGTGATTACAATGTTCTGAAGTCGAACATGGTAGAAACCACTTGATTACCGGCCAATGATGTGAACCGTTAACACGTGCGAGGGAGATCACCATTGATGTCAATGATTCCCAAGGTAACCCAGTACAATATATTGAGTGTGAATAGATTATTGCTGTCAAACACCGAGTCAATTCTATCAATAAAAAGTCAATGATGTGAACCTATGTCGAGAGAGAGAGAATCTGTCATTGAGGCATACAGATCTCAAGGTACCAAATTTTGTTTCTAAGACTATTTCCCGGATAATGAACTGATGTCGACAGGAATAGTCTCGTCGAAGGAGGGCCATGATGAGTCCCACATCGACGACACGAAACTCGGAACAAAGTTATGGAATGATGTGAATAAGGTAACCATAAGACTGACTCAAAAGTACTGACACAAAGACTATTTTGACTGCAGAGGTAAACTTCTTCAACTTCCCTTTAAACACCGTGCGGCACGACAAAAGACTTGGAATCATGACTAGACCAGACAAACACACAGTGCATCGATGGACAATGCATTCTTTTGAAAGACTTAAAGGAGTGACATGACTCATGAAAGTGGATCGTCACGGAAATCAGCTGAATACCCAATTGACTGAAATGATATGCAGACAAGTTCCATGTTCAAAGGTAACAACAAACTACTGCCATTTATTTGCAAAATGATTCCCTTCCCATTTTCCCCATCATGGTTGATGAGTGCCTCTTTTCGGTTTTACAAGTTAAAAGAGGGTAAAAAACACTCATTATAGCTCGTCCGGAGACAAGTCCAAACTCATATGTTTTACGAACTTGAGAGAGGAAGGGTTCGTTCCCAAAAGAGGGTATCTCAATCTTTAATTTAACGAGTCCAATGAAATTGAACTCGGTATCATTCATGTTTAGAGAGTCTGAATGACCACGAAAGAAGACTCCATAGGGTCCTTTTTCGTAAAATAGTTCACTTGAACCAAAAAAGTGATAACCTACCATCAGATGAATGACTCTTCAAATGCTTTAACGAGCATGAAGAAGACAAGATCACTCGACAATATTTTCGTATTTAAGGAGCCTGAAAAGAGTTTAAAGAAAACTTAATTAGGTCTCGTTTCATGATGAGAGATTTTACAAGTCTGAAAAGAATCAGAAACAGACTCGGACCGTTGATGCTAAGTTTCGAGAGCATGACCAAAGTGTTGCAATAAACGCTCAAAAGACTTTTTTCGTTTTATGGTAGTACGAAAAAGTAAAAAACAAACTCCCAAAACTTTTACTACTACCGCTCTTCTATCCCGCAACGACTTGGAAAACAAGTGTTAAATTCTCCAATAACCGACATTAAAGGATTACGACTGATAGATTTTGAGTAATAAATGATTTTAAAACAAAAATATAATATGTCAAACCCTAAAATGTATATAAAATCCATGTAAATAGTAAAAAATCAAAACATTTTACCATTTACCCATAGTGGAGAGCCTTTGGAGCATTTTCTTGGCCAGATTTTCAGTCGTTGATATTAGAAGCATCTACCATCGGATTCACGCACCGTTAGTTCTAGGTAATAGCTTAGACTCTACTCTTTCATTTCATGCTTTCAATTTTGATTTTTGGTGGCGTTTTGGGCCTATGGGGCGAGCCCTAAAACCATGGAAGCGGGAACCTCTCTTATCCCTTGCATGATAAGCGGTACCTTGCTAGAAACGTGCCAAAAACACTACACACAGGAGGTGCCACCACCTGTCCTCAATGGGACACAGGCGGTGTCGGCCATGGGTAAATAAAAAGGCATGCACAAGAAAAACTGGCTCATTTTTTAGGATTTGAATGATTGTGAATGTTTCTAATTGGTCTTGTGATGGTTTTTTACAGGTTCTTATTGATAAAAAATGGTAATATGGAAAGAGAGGCAACATGACAACGACGATTCCTTCGTTGAATGAAATGCGGGTTCTGTAGCCGCATTGAGAGATTGTGAACTTCTAAAGTTCTTTCGCACACCTAGCATGGTATCACATGAGTGACTACTAGAGCATATACTCTGGATGTGGAATCCAGAGCAACAGTATTTCGAGGCTGTTGCTCACATATTGACAGTTGAAGTAGAGGACATATACTTCCTGACAGGCCTATCGAGATGGGGTGCTCCCATCTCTTTGAATGGTTTTTGTGAGGGGACATTACTACTCAGGAGTTGATAAACTACCATTGCATTCCTGGGACCAGGACATCGGGGAAGAAAATTTCCATAAAAGTGGTGGTGGATGGCCCTCTATGGACAGTATTGTTTACCATGCAGAGAGTGGTGGGAAGCCAAGGGGTACACCAAGAATCTATAGCGCATACGCTCTATGCCATAGAGGCCATGGCGCCCACAATTTTCAACTGGGTGGAAGCTCTACTTCCGATCTTCAAGGATCAACTGACCAAGTGTCGGCAGGGGGAGTTGAAGCAATTTGGTTTCGGTTCCATTCTAGCTTGTTTCTTTTTTGAGCGGGTTCCATAGATGAGACCCCAGGTGGTATTTACAGAGTTAAGGGCGCGGGACCCTCACATGCAGAGGTGGGTCCATATTATGGCCCGTACTGGAGCTGGTAGAGGCAAGGTAAAGTTTGGTGACCCATTCTTTCAATGGTTGAGAGATTAGCTCCTCATGGTGGAGGACTATGCATATGCGGGCACTGACTTCAGTGGTAACCTCGATCTACCGCTCCCACCTGGTGGACAGTGGGGTGATATCGGTAAGAAACAAAAACCCTAAAATGGAAATTGTGTTTTTATGTTTTTATATTTTATACTTTTTATGTTTAGTAACGAGACTTGAATTTTTTCATGCAGACGTCGGAGCAGCACGACCTGGGGGAGCCTCCCCATTAGATAGGCGAGCCAGAGCCCGTTTTGTACCACAAGGCGACGATGTGACGGGGGAACTAGAGGATAACCTCGAGAGGTTAACTCTAGACATCCCGGATGCCTCAATCGATGATCTCCCACTGAGGTACAAGAGGTCTACTGCGGGAGTACTAGGTCATTTCAGCAGACTGCTACGTAGAGTAACCCAGGTAGTTATGTGTTACCACGAGCATCACTAGCTGATGAGTGCATGATGTATTCACCGAAAGTTGATAGATAGCTTCAGGACTTTTGTATGATTATTTTTTACCTGAAAGCCTACGTGCTTCAGATGAGGTCTCGTGACCTATTTTTTGTAAAACATGTTTATATATATATATATATATACAGACTTCTACCTTGGTGTTTATATGTCTCAAATGGTGAATGTATTTCACATGAGTTTTATGCATCTTTTAGTTTATTTACAGTGAACCATGTTTGATTTTCATGTCATGAATGGGCAATATGACAGTCTAGGATGTAATTTTCCAATGAGTCAGCAACTGCATTATGTTCCCTAGGGATATGCCTATAGGTGATAGTTTTAAATGACCTTTCTAACAAACGTACCCTCCGGAAGAGACGGAGAAGCAGAGGATTCCTAATGCTATAGACATGGTTTAGATGACAAACCACAAGTTGCGAATCCATCAAGACTACCAAGTTGTGAAAATCTTGGGACCAATACAAACCACTCCTGAACTAACCAAATCATAAGCTGGGGAATATATAACCCAAGCAGCTGAAGGAAGATTCAAGGTATGGTGGCAAGCACCATTAGTGAAGCCGTAGAAATACATCTGCTTTGCATGACCAAAACATGGTATAAACAGACACAGACACTAAACTCAAAACCATAATGAAAATACTTAAGCACACTGAAAGTCAAGTAATATACATATATACAAGATACTATTCGAGAGAGATCTAGGCATAGTACCTCTTCAGGTACAACCCATTGCGAGGTTGTCCTAAGGGGATTCCATCATAGTCCACGAGCTCGTAGGCCCCTTTCTCTAAAACTTTGGAAATGACGAAAGGACCGTACCACATGGATTCGAACTTTCCTTTCCCTAGTTTGTCATATCTCTGATCATAAGTAAAAACTAGGTCACCCTCGTTAAAGGCACGAGGTTGGACAAAATTTTCATACTGCGCCTTGACGCTTTTCTTGTGTGCCTCATTAGCTAAGGCAACATCTCTTCTAGTTTCGTCAAGGTTATTCAAGTATAGAAATCTCTCTTCCTCTGCGAAAGTGTCTGGGAGAAGTTTGACGGCAAGTTTCAAGGATGGAATCTGACATTGAATCGACAAGCCAGCTTCTAGTCCGTAGACAAGCTGGAAAGGTGTGAAAATAGTAGATGTTTTCATCGAAGTCCTGTAAGCCCAAAGATCGGAGAAAATGATATGGTGCCAGTTGGATTTATAGTCTCCAACCATCCGACGAAGCATCGTTTTCAAAACTTTGTTAATGGCCTCAACCTGACCATTAGCTTGTAGATAATAGGGCGTAGAGTTTTCATGACGAAAATCTAGCTTGGAACTTAGTTCCTCCATCATTTGATTACAGAAATGTGATCCGTGATTAGTAACTATGGACTGCGGGACTCCGAATCTCGCTATCACATGATTGAAAAGGAAGAAAGCAGCAGTCTTACCGTCCTCTGCATATGTATTCACGGCCTTAGCCCATTTTGTAAAATAGTCAACGGCTACGATGATGTAACCATGCCCCTTGGCCGAGGTAGGCTTACAATGCATATAATCAATACCCCATTTGGCGAAAGGGCCAACGACAATTATGGGGTGTAACGGAGCAGGATGAGTGTGCTTTTTAGGATAAAAATGTGGACAGGGTGGGCATTTCTTAACAGCCTCGTGACAATATTTAAAGACAGAAGGCCATAAATAGCCAGCGCAAAGGATTTTCTAAGCTGTAGCCATCCCAGATAAATGACCGCCACTTGCTCCAGAGTGGAAATCATTCAACACTTGTTCAGCTTCCTTGTGGGTAAGGCATCGCCGGAGAACGGAATCGATACCATGTCTATACAAAGTGTCATTCAAGATGAGGTAGTATTTTGCGTGGTGAAGGATATGGCGGCGATCATCACGGGATAGAGTAGGTTGAAACCTTTGTGTCTGGAGATAAATGAGAAAATATCCATACCATGGGTCAGTAGTGCTTATCAGGAACAAGAATTCATCCGAGAATGAATCACTGGGCTCTGATTCCGTCGAAGCACAAGGAATATCACACATGAGCTCAGCAAAGACCAAGGATTTATTTGATGTAGCTTTGGAAAATTCCAGATCAAACTCTTGTAGTATGACTATCCATTGGGAGTACTTTCCCCCGAGCACCTGACGAGTTAGGATGTAGGTTTATGGTCTGCCAATACGGTGGTTGTGCGGAGTAAAATGTAGTGACAAAATTTTTGAACAGAAATGACCATGGCCAATGCTAATTTCTCCACACATGAATATCAAGTTTCAAAATCCATGAGATTCTTACTAGCATAATAAATCACGTGCTCTTGACCGTCGGAATTCTCCTGCACCAAAACCATAGCGATGGTAGTCATGGAGGAAGCATTGTATAAGAGAAAATCCTTTGAATAATCTGGGGGGTGTATCACGGGTGAATGAGTCAGAGCATGTTTGAGATTATCAAAGGCGCGTTAGGCTTGGTCATCCCAAAAGAACGGAGTGTCCTTCTTAAGGAGATGCATATAACCGAGTGTTTTCTCTACAAAATTGCACACAAAACGGCGGAGAAAGTTTTCCTTCCCTTGCAAACTTTGGAGTTCTAGAAGGTTGGTTGGGGCTGGTAGAGCTAGAATAGTGGCAATTTTTAATGGATCTATCCAGATGCCATCTTTAGAAACCACAAAACCTAATAGGCGTCCCGTCTCAACACAAAAAACACATTTATGAGGATTGAGTTGTATGTTATAATGACGGCATCTTAGGAAAATGTCTCTAAGATGACCAAGGTGGTCCTCCCGTCGCTGTGAATGAGCAGGGAGATCGTCAAGGTATGGTTCAACAATATGTTTTATATCGTGAAACACATAGGACATAGCACACTAGAAAGTGGCTCCAGCATTTTTTAGGCTGAATGGTAACTTCCTATATGCAAAGGTTCCCCATGGGAAAATGAATGCGGTCTTGTGCTGATCGGTGGGTAAAATCTCAATCTGATTATAACCAAAAAATCCATCCATAAATGAGAAAATGACACTTCCGACACAATTGTCGATATGCAGAGTGGGAAAGTTGTCTTTGGGACAAGCTTTGTTCAAATCTCTAAAATTGATGCAGACTCTAATGGTGCCCTGCTTTTTATTGATAGGGACGACGTTCGATACCCATTCCGTCAGGGGTACGGGATAAATAAACCCTATTTTGAGAAGTTTCTCTATTTTATCTTTGATAGCTGCAGCTTTTCGTGGATGTACTTGCCTTATTTTTTTCCTGACATGTTTTGCAGTGGGATAGGTTTTTATTTCATGGACCACAATGGACGGGTCTATCCCTGACATTTCTTCGTAAGACCATGCAAAAACATCACGTAATTTTTTGAAAAGTGCTCTATATGCTTCAGATTCTTCTGCTAAGCAGTTCTGCCCAACATGAACATGCTCAAGGGTGTCAGGCTTGGCTGGTGGTTCAATTAGATTTGTTTGGGTAATGTTGCATAGGTTTCCTTCAAAATGTGTGTCTTGAAACAATATAGGAGTTTGAGGAGTGTTGACAATATCAGTGGAAAAAAGGGATGCAAAAGCATGGCCTACCGAACTGGTGTTGGGGAGGAATGAGGATCTATGATGATGATCCTCCCATATAGGCTCATTCATACTCATGATCTCCATAATGGACTCATTAGAAGGAAAAGTCTGGGAGAGATAATCCAGAATAGGAAGAGAGGGTTCTAACTAATAGGGTAGGTGGTAAGGGTCCGAAGTCACCAGATGAAGCTCATAAATGTGGTCATCGAAAAGGGTTTGGATAATGTTGTACATTTCTTCATGAGGACTCAATGAGGTGGACTCAATAATTTGTTTGCCCTTTGGATCATAATCAAACGACGAAATCATATTCACTATCGTCGTGTCTGTGTTAGGAGGGTTTGAGGGAAAAATCCCCATAAGGGACGAATCCTTCAGCATGCCTACCCCAATCGGCTGGTAAGGAGGAGGGGATTGACCTAACATAGGGATGTTATTATCCGTAGAGGTAGTAACATCCAACGTACAGAAATCGAGCTGGTAAATGGAGACGATTCTCCCTAGATGCAGAAATTGGATAGTTTGAAATACCGTCGAAGCGACAACAATCATGGCGTAAAACCAATTTCTTCCTAAAAGGAGGTTGTAATCTAGCGGGGCATCTACTACTTCCACTTCAATAGAAATAGATTTCCCCCCAAGCTCGACTGAAAGGGTTGGTATGATACCATGGGGCTGGAAACCTTGTCCATCAAAGGATTTCAGAGTCATAGGTGATGTTACAAGCTCGGGAGAGCCAATAGCTTTCCAACAAGACAAGGACAAAACTGAAGTTGAAGCTCCTTCATCTAAGAAAGTTCTAAAGACCTTATTTCTGACTACTTTCGTTATGATTTGGAAAGCAAGGTTGTGAGGTAGTATATACTTACAGTTCTTGACATTGAAATGAATCAAATTAGAATTGTCCGGGTATAAAGCTCCTAACGCAGTTAATAAGTTTTTGCACTGTGTAAGGCAAATTTGGAGTACTTCCAAGGTAGACATTGCACATGGTTCCTGAGCAATATCTTCAACTACGTTATAAAATTGAGTGGATCAGGAATTAGGGTTAAAAACAACCTTCCTAAGAGTACTCTTGGGTGGATGCAAAACCATGTCGAGATTAGGTTTCTCGATGGTTAGGGGAACAGTAGACGAGGACTTAGGAGAACCAGTAGAGGGAGCTTTTCCTGAAGAAGAATTGTCTTCTTTCTTGTCTGTGGGTTTGTCATAACTCCGACTTCGAGTTTGCAAACTAATAGTGTCTGAATACATCATGTGAATTTCCACTGAAGAAGTAGAATTTACCTGATTAGACATGTGGTCTATCAGTTGTTGTTGAGAGGGAAAAGGATCCATGAGAACTGCGCTTGTGGGATTAGTTTTCAAGAATTGGGTGATTTCGTCACGACGAGGACACTCTTTCATGAAATGGTCCCCTCCACATAGCAGACATGGATATTTCGCTTTTCTTTTCCCTTTATCGTTCTCGTTGGTGGTTGGTTTTGGATTCTCCTGTTGGTTTCCAGGTTTTATGTTTTTAGCTTTACCTTTCTTTTTATTGTTGTCGGGCGTTTGAATACTCTGAATGGAATTGACCTCAGAAGAAACCTTGGGAGTTGAAGGAGTAGGGGTGGAAGTCTAGGGTTGATTGGCAGGTTTTGTTGTCGACGGGGACTGGATTGAACCAAAAATCCCATCAACAGGGGTTTCTATTGGTGGCTTGGCAGGATTGGTACTTGGGTGAGGAGCTTGAGGGATCAAGTCATACAACGTTCCAGACTGGGAATAGACCAAGTCCATATATTGGGCTCAACTAATGGCTTGATCTTCAGTAACATAACTGCCCATAGCCACATCTCGGGTGATTGGAGGCAACAAAGATTTAGTAAACCAATCAGCTAACAACTGATCCGGGATAGGAGCCTTAATACGTCTTCTCCGCCTTCTCCACTCATGGATATGATCGGATATGTGGCTGGAGGAGTTTTGCCGTAGAGAAGTTAAGAGATCTGTACCCTTTTCATAACGGATAGGAAGCTGAAAGTGTGTAAGAAACACCATTGCCAACAAGCCAAAATCCACAAACGAATGTTGTGGAAGTTCAATGTACCATTTCGCGGCGGTGCTGGTCAAAGTTCGTTGGAAGAGTCTTAAACGAACTGAATCATCCATAAGGGAGTTCGAAGAACACCACATATGGAATGTCATGACATGGTTTTTCAAATCATCTCCCTATTTTCCATCAAATTTTGGAATGTCCGATGGTAACTTTACCGGAATGGGAGGCCACGAGGGGTTATGTCAAATGGGATCATTAATCAACTTGGACAAATCAGGCAAGTCCAAAGTTGCTAGGAAAGGTAACTGGTGATTAGGTTTCACATACTAGTAATATTGATATGGCATATAAGTACCATTAGGACCGTAAGTAGACTGATAGACAGGTTGTTGTGATGAAGAACCACCGGAAGATCCGCCCGCGGGGGGTTGATTTTCGGGATCAGGATCGTTGGGGCCTCCGGGACCATCGGATCCTTCGGGACCCCTGGGAGGTAAACCTCTGGAGCATCCGAAACCACTAGGAGGAGGGCCACCAGACCCTCCAAGACCATTAGGAGGGAAGCCACCAGGCCCCCCAGGACCATTAGGACCATAAGGAGGAAATCCAACAGCCCCCCTAGGACCACCAGTACCATTAGGACCATAATGAGGAAAGACACTAGGCCCTCCGGTACCATTAGGCCCCCAAGGGGGAGGACCTCCATAAGGTGGTCCTCTGACACCCCCCACAGTATGTATAGGTATCCCTCCCATAGTTGGCATGTAGGACCAGTTAGGTTTCCCCCATGGCGTGAAAGTATTACTAGGATATGGAATTCTAACATAAGGCATTCCTGTAGGGTTGGGTTGGTAATTAATGTTTCCTACATGTACTTGATTTGCTGTGTAACCATACCCCTAAGAGGTTTGATTGGTTACAGGTTGTGCCCCCAAGGGTTGACCTGAACTGGATGGGGGGTTAACAACATTCGTGTGGGTAGGAGGGACATAAACTATAGATTTCTCTATACTAGAGGTCTGCCCATGACTAGCTACAATTCCAATGACAGATAATGTAGGTCGTGCCAGGGGTTTCCCCCCAGCATTAGAAGGTATTGATGAAACAGGAATTGAATGTTGAGCCCCAGGTGCGAAAAACTTGGGAGGATTTGGAACAGACATAATATGGGAGGTGGTGGGGTTGGTAGTTTGACCTGGATTATGTGGAGTCATAGTGTGATCTAGAATAGGTTCAAAGGGTCTCATAGAATCAGTAAGTGAGCGATATCCCGCATGAAAAACTATTGAACGAGGTGGTGGTGTACCCAATATGTTATCTATTTTATTCTCAATTTCTTGTGCATGAAGAATAGTTGTCTGGTATTGTCTACATTCTTCTTCATTTGGTGAAACTTCTTCAGAAGAGTTTAAATGGGTACCAAACGAGGCAATGGCTTGTCCTATAGAGGTATCCCAAAATGGAGCATTGGGACCATAATCTGGACAGGTAGTATCATCAACATGACCTTCTATGGGAGAATGGAACGAAGTATTACCCCGAGAAGGTTGTTGGACCAAGGGAGGTGCGTGCGAAGGATATGGATCTCCGCTTTTTGCAACCACATTTTCTCTCACTTGGGAGTTGGTAGCAGCTCCTTGGTCGATAGCTTCCATAGAATTTTCTCCTGAAACATGAATAAAATTAGGTGGCAAGCCCCGTACTCTTCTAGATTGTCTTAATTCAGCCAGTTTGTACAGTTCCTATCTAACCTAGGGTATCAAAACTAGAAAACACACCAAAAATTTCCCTACTCAAGCTATAGGCCAAAGAAGCAAACTTAAATGACATGAGGAGTTTAGATAGTTAGGTCTCTCACCAGGATTGTCAAGAAGGTGCCACTCACGATATACCTCAAGGGTACGTGCATAGTAATCTCCCCAAATGTTGTTTTCGGTGTATGGCTCCAAGCAAGACGACCAAAGGGATTTTCTCAAATAGATAAGGTATCCTAGTGGGGTCTCTCGATATACGCAAGGTACGTGGGAGCTCAAATTGGTAGTAGTGTTGTCTAATGCATAACCATTCACAAGGGGCCTTCCTATATACAATCGAGTACGTGAAGTGCCTTTCTATATACCTCAAGGGTACGTGAAAGGCCGTTCGATATACCAACGGTACGTGGAAGAACCGTGCGAGTCCCAGGATGTAATGCGGATGAGTGACGATAGCTCCTACGCTTAACGACGCCTGGACACGTCTCTAGACTATCACTCAAATTGCTATGTAAATTTTAGCCTATAACTACCGTTAATTTTAAAGTGGATGGTTAGGTGAATGCATGGAATTTTGATAGAAAAAGTAAAACTATGCAGAATGTAGATGCAAATATTTCACTTTATCGTTCATGGTATGCCTACCTACACTAGGGTAAAATGAGGAATTAGCTACTGCGTGACTAAAAATTCTAGTCACCATAGGTTTTTCAAGTGATTTACTACTAAATATGAGCAATTTTGATTGACCCAACTATAAACAACTAAAATTAATGACTAA
>LPNX010115072.1:191010-244757 GCA_001517045.1 Pseudotsuga menziesii
CATGACAGAGTTAAAAATGACTAACATAAACGACCAATTTAGTCACGACATAAAAAATGACTAGCTAGAAGAATATGAATTAGTCATTTTTAATTGTGTCATGGAAAATTGCAATTTTGACAATGAAGTGTAAATTTTGTAAATTGTCTACATTTTATTAGTAATATTGGTGCCATGCACCTCGATCTTCATAGATCCAACAAAGCAATTGCACGAATTTTCTCTTGACCATCTTTATCCGTGCTGCACCATTGAAACAAACCATTAAGCGCGTGCCAAAGGAAAATTTATAGTACGTTAAAATTGTTGGTAAGTTTCTTGGTTTACTATGAATTTTTAACTTTTGCCTGATAATATTTGTTATAATACTGAAGCTAATTAGGTAGGTAGGTTAAAATCACATGTTGGTTTACTATGAACTTTTAAATTTGTTTGATAATATTGGTTATAATACTAAAACTTAGGTAGGTAGGTTAAAATTACAGGTAAGTTTATTGGTTTATTGTGAATTTTTAACTTTTCCCCGGTAATATTGGTTATAATACCCTAGCTTGTGGGCTAATTGGTTACTGTGTGAATATGAACCCGACTAGCCCAATGTTGTCCCTCAAATAAAAATGTAATAAAAGAGGGTCAATCCAATATTAATTGAATCTTGTTGATAGCATGAAGGTTGAGAACATACAATCAACGCTCCATAAAACTTGATTGCTGCCATTTCTTGTGCAAAGGACTGCCAATTGTTGGAGAAATTTTAGCACAGGAAGGTTATAATTGAGGATAAATGCTACTTGTTCAAAGGCACAAGAACAAGCCCTTTTACCATGATTTAAGACTATTTGAGGCATGCTTGATGGCAAATACAATATACCTATACTTTCCATATATGCACAAAACTGCAAGAAGAGAGGCTTTGTTGCTACTATAGGGTATGTGAATGAGGTTAATGTATCCCTAACTTCATCAACATATACTAAACATGGATTGAATGGGGTTTGCATATATGGTTTATATGGTTTGGAGACTGATACCTTCAATTTATGTTGAGCCGCCATGAGAGCCTTTCAATTGAATCTGAAAACCATTGTGGCATTGAAGATATTTACTGGGCTTAGAGAATTTGAGCAAAAACAATGCAAAAAATGAAGAAGAGGATCCTTTGGGGGAGATCCATAGTTCAAATCATTGAGAGCAAAGGAGGAGAATTCAAGGAACATTGATGAATTGAGGGATTTGGGTGTTAGCGTAGAAGAAAATTGTGATTTGAAAGCTAAGGAAAATGTGGAATTGAAGCATGATGGTTTGGATAATGAGGTTTTTGGGAATGAAGGTTGGGTGGATTCGTATATGGGGATAAATATTTTATGTAAGAGATTTGGTGGAAGCGTTAAGCGGATTCCCTTTGACAACCCACTACTCTGTGGTCGATTGCGATGGCTTCTACCCTATTGGGGATTATTTTTTGGGTGCAGTGCTGGTAGCACGAATGCTAGAATGACAAGAAGCTATGTCTATAACTATGTGCTAATGATGAGGTATATTGAATTTTTCATTTTATTTATGTATATGCTTGCTTTTTAATGTGCTTTAAGGACTACATCATGCTCTATAAGACCATTTCTATTCAAATCAAAATGGAAAAGTCAAATTAATCAAGGTTTAGTCAAACTTTTTAGTTTGTGTTTGAAAATTTGAGTCATGAAATCTCTTAGTTCATTTAGGTTTTTGCTATAAAATGTGCACTGAAGAGAAAACTAAAGTTGCAATTCTGAATTTTGTAAAGTTGCATGAGATTTGTATCAAGAAAGACAAATTTGTAAATAGTTAGTACACCAAGATGATGGCATATAGCTCGGGTGGAAGAGACGTCTAGTATTTGTATTTTCATATGGGATTTTTTTATTCATATCTTTAAATTTATAGATTCAGAGTTAAGATGGACTTATGTTATTTTATAGTCCAGTTCGGTTGGGGTGATCCTTTAACTCCCCGTACACTTGTAACAACACATTGATTATAGATGGTGCAACAAGTGCAAGGGATATTGAGTATGGACATGAGCCCATATCCATCTTAACGTAGGAATGACCAGTCCAAGCTTGAGATTGCATATTCCTCTCACTAGATTTGCATTCATGTCTTTGAGTGACCATTGGAAATCCAACGATGCTTGAAAGACCGAGTGATGACCTTGAGTGTTTTTTGGTTTAAGGGGGATAAAAGAGGAGGATCCTTCAATGACCTCCATATTCTTCTTTCTCCTCTCCAGATTATACTTAGGGTACATTGAATCTTCTACAATAAAAAAACCAAACTAAAAAATCATAATTAAGAGTGCAATGAGAGTAATCCATTGTCGTCATTATATACACTTAAAACATACTCATAAATACATGATATTATTTACTTTAATGGATTTCTAACCTGCCAAAAATATCCATTACTAAAATGTCTCATGAATGTCACTTAAGGTCATCATAAAAACAAATTCACTAATTTTCATTATTCCATCCCTAAATCTATAATTTGGAGAGGAATATTTTAATTAATTTTTATGTCGTTAGGTGTTTTTTCTCCGAGGTCTTGTTTCTCAACATGGATCCCAATTTCTTCATCCCTCTATCCAATTGAAATACACCATCTGTATTTTTATTCACTTTCTACATCACACCACGTATCTGCCACACATCAACCACAAGTTGATTTCCACACGGTTTAGGTTGCTTAGTGTGTTTGAGAGCTACGGGAAATACAAACGAACAGGGTCGAGGGCGATGGGAAACATACTACAAAGGCTTATGCAGGAGCTTCAATATCTGGGATCTTGACGGTCAGAGGCTCATTTGAAGGTAATTTAATTCATCTTTTAAATGAATTTATATGTCAAATCTCTTTAACCAATCATAGTTCTGCCCAAATTTGTGGCCATAGTTTTATGAGACTAGGATTTGAAGTTTTTGGTTGCTCTAATATTTAATTTATAGGTGACCATGTTCTGCAAAGAACACCTCCACAAAGTTCTTGTGAATGAGTTGAATATTCTCTCAGTCAATACGCATGACAAGACACAATGGCAGCAAATCACCAATGATTTTTTTGAGAGAGTGGATGCTGAGGTCTTGTCTCGATGAATCATGTCCATAAATGACTACATAACCCCTAAAAGAAACAAAGAGTGCTTCTGTAGGAAAAGAATAACTTCAGAGACCATGGGAACTATTGTAGTGGTTGTCATTGATAAATCAATCCAAATTGTCATTGCCAACAATGGTGATTCGCGGGCCATATTATCTAAGGCAACAAGCCCGTGGTTTTAGTTATCTTTCCTTTATGTTAAAACTAAATAAAAAGGAGTGTAGATTGTTATTTAAGGAATCTTTAATCATGTTTACCCTACTATGCAAAAGTTACATGAAAAATAGTGTAGTTTGTGGCTGAATGAAATTTTTAATGAATTTTTACTCAACTCTACTAAAATTACATGAAAACCACTGCAGTATGCCTTCCCTTTGAGTCCCAAATTGTGGAGAATAACAAAGAGAAGCTCTGTCTCCAGGAAAACCATATACATGTGAAGCATGTAGTTAGGGAGAAGTTATGGCCCAACAGACAATCATGTGTAGATCTTGCAGGGGTTTTACAACTTCTCTACGATGATGAGAATCTATGTGTTTTTATGATGGCTAGATAGTTATTGTCATATTGCTTGTCTTGGACAGGTTAGAGCAAAACATAAAGAAGTTATACTTCATAATGGTAGTTCTAATCTTGGGGAGATTGTTGTGGTTGCAGAAATGTGTTTTTCTAATCCCCTCGAATTAGAAACACCATAGAAGTGTCTCTGTAATTCCCTTGAAAACCCTCGGAGCTATTTCCATAAGTATTATATTCTCTTCTCTGCTTCAATCTGTGCCTTGTCATCTATTTTGTCAATATCGTAATTGATGTTTTTTGTGACCTGCTTCTACAACTAGTTTTTGGGGTTCAGAGCTCTGTAATTCTTTTTCCATGTTGTATGCATTTTAAGGGAAAGGATTAATAAAACAATTTCCATGTTGTATACATTTTAAGGGAAAGGATTAATAAAACAATTATCATAGGTTAAAACCCTAGGGTTTGGTAAATATCTTATTGTCTTGAATCTTTTTTGAATGAAGATAAATAATAACAACTAAAATGATAATAATCAGACCTTATAACACCTAAATGATAATCATCATACCTTATAACACCCGAATGATATTGATGTAATGAGAAGAGAAGGAACATACCGTGTGCCTCTCAAGAGATCAAAGAACAAGTCCTTTGTTCTCCTGGAAATGAACTCTTTAGTACCCAAAGTGAACTGGTTATTGCAATGGAAATAAAGGATGAAGTCTCATAATGGCTTCAAAAGTTTCATTTTGCTTATGAGGATTGAACTTGAGGTTGGAGTGAAGATATGAACTACCTACAAGGAACTGTACTGATGCAATCTCCTTATGTTGAATCCTCTGGCCCTTGCAACTGAAGGTTTCCTTAAAACTCAGTTTTTATGTTGAATCCTCTAGCCCTTGCAATTGAAGGTTTCCTTAAAAAACTGTTTTTCTTTGGAGATGGTTGTGTTTAACTCGTGGTATTTAGGATATTGAAACAATGGTAATGTATTCATTGCGGTGTAAGTAACATATATGGATTTCTTGTGTCTTTTTTTCTAGGAATGATGACTCAGGACTGTAGGAGTAGCATATATCGATTTCTTGTATGTATTTTTCAAGGAATGATGACCATAGCAGTTCAAAAGAAAGTCCCTTTCCCAAAGAATAATTTATCACTTTTATCACTTTTGTATATGTAAAACAACTCCAAGAGTTTTGTTTTGCAAACAACCCTCCATAGAGAAAACACCCTATATGTAAATTGAGTTAGTGCAAAGTGAAAACAATAAAATTCCTATTCCATTGGCTCGATAACATACCGCTAGTATCTTCATGGATGCCAAACCAATACAAATAATTTTATACTATTTGTACTTGTTAGGGGATTTCAAGGCGGTGATCTTGGAGTAGATCTGACCCCTCAGAAAGTGTGTATATCCATTCTTTTTGAAACTATCAAGCATTCAACCCTATAAACTCAAAGTGATTAAATCATACTTTTGTTAAGACACCTGGAGCAGATGATCATTAATTAATTGAAGCACAAATCATCTAGTTAATACATCCTTTCGATAACATATATTTGTACTACAATGAAACCAAAAAAAACTTTTTCAAAAACTGTAAGATCTTCACAAAAAACGGTTTAATAAAACTACAAAGGAGCTTGTTTAGTGATGTGGGAAAAATGGACAATTTTGAAATAAAACCATATCCAAAATATTCATATTGAACAAGTTATGTCATCAAAAAATGGAGTGGAGTGTACTGTTGTTGGCAGTTATGACTTAGCAATTTTCAATGTCATTTTCATCATCCCCGTCTCCATCTATAGTTCTCTTTTTTAAAGCAAATCAACCTCCATACAGAAATGTATATGAATATTTCTTCCAAAAGTTTATCATTATTCAAATATGGTTCATAGCACTGCCACCAAATATTGCACGCTTATAATCTCATAACTTGGTAAAGAAGTCTGGAATATCCAAATACCTAGATTTCTTCAATGTCCGTTTCCACATTTACCCAAGGAATTCCATTTCACCCAATTTTTTGTAGTCTTCACCCAAAATTACTCTAAAACAAAGTTTGTGTGAGTTAAAATTACTTTGAAACAAATTTTGTTTGTGTTGGACTGAGACAATGCACCTCCAGCTCCACATTTTCCAAGGATGAATTGTCATACATTATAAAACAGAAACCCAGACCTTGGTTTTATCAATGGTTGGTTTTGAATTAATCTAAAACAAAGTTTGTGTGAGTTATAATTACTCTGAAACAAAGTTTGTATGTGTTGGAGTGAGACAATGCACCTCCAGCTCCACATTTTCCAAGGGTGACTTGTCATACATTATAAAAAGAAACCCAAACCTTGGTTTTATCAATGGTTGGTTTTGAGATAGGCCTGAATCCCTTTATAAGTAAAATTAATTTGATGACAAATATATTTTCCTTACAAGCATACATTTCTTTTCTCTCAAAAATCCCAAAAAACCTTTCTACCATGGAATCAAGTTTAAATAGCCATTCCATATTTCCATTGAAAATGGGAATTGAACCCATAATATATTTATGTACTCCCCATATTTTTGCATAAGAAACATATACTATGCCCTTGTCAGGTCCTTATCTGAGGAACATAACATCTTAAGACTTTATTGGCTAGGGTAGTCCATGCCATGCCTTTTTAAAGGGACTTTTATCTTCATTATGGATTTCCACCAGCATACATTTTGATCTTCCAACTCCTACAAGAACATTGATTTGTAACCTAGATTTGTTGTAAACTATCTTGTAAGAGAATTTTTTACCAAACCAAATAGTGTCAATCTCCAACTTTAATCGAATGGAACTCTAAGGTAATCTCTACACATATGCATTCCATGTTCTGGCGTCTTCTCCATCCAAACCTAAAAGTTTGTGGAATTGTATGTTGTTGGATAGCCTTAATCAAATGGAGCTCTCAAGTAATCTATGCATATTCTCCATCCAAACCTAAAATTCGGTGGACCTGTTTGTTGTTGGGTAATCAGAGTAAAGACCTAGCACAGTTTTGCATTATTTCATTAACAAACCACAATTTTCTTATCGGTTTGGCTTGGCTAATTTTCATAAATACCATAGGATGATACATCCTACTACTCAACTTACTCAGAGAGTTTATAAATAAAAGTAGATCAGTTGGAGTGTCAATGTCAGCTTATAAATATTAGTAGAATTCAGATAATAAAATTTGAATAGAAAATGTTCCCATCATTATTATTTTGGAAAATATATCCACAACGTGGTCTAAATACATATGTTTACCAAAATAGGATGGAAGCGAGGCAGGAATTGTTATCCATTCATTCCATATGGTTATATTTTTATCCATCCTTATATAGATTTGAAAGTGTGGCTTTGTGCTCTTATCTTATATACATTTCGGGTCATTGAAGGCATATGATATAATATCACTTCTTTTCTGAGACAATACTTTTTCTACAATAGAGTAATGATATGTCTTTATGGAAACTTGCTTTTAGATCACAAATTTTTCTTTTTTGGTTTGTTTAACTTTAATATTTCATCTTCATGCATGAAATTTCTCTATGCTTGGTAAAATTTACAAAAATTATTTCTAGTAGTATGTTCATCCTACAAAAGTTTGGTATGCATCAAATCCATTCAAACAGTTTGATATTAGTTAACTATAGAGATGCTCTCTATTTTAGTATATGGATCAAACTGATATAAATTTAATTGGATTGTTTTATTTAGGTTAGCACTTTGATCTTATTGAATCACTTAATGATTATTAGTAGGTTATGTTAAGAGTAATTTCTTTTGTCAATAGAGAAATTTCTAATGATCTTATACTAAAGAAAACATGGTGTATATGTTGAATGATGGTATCCTTTTGAATGCATTTCATTATTACAATCCCGTGATAATTGCATGTTTGTTAATTTCCTCTCTTATAGCTGAAAAACTCTTCAGGAAAGTAATAAGATGAAGTTACTTTTAAATGTTATAACTTTAAATAATATGTGGGATGTTTTATATGGAGAAGTAAAATCTCGTTTTGGTTGTATGTCAATGGATAATCTATGTCAGATTCAAACATGATTTGCTGGAAAGAGAATTTCTAGCAACTGGTTTTTTAAATTCATCTTTTGTTTTCCACATATCAAAGTCTGATGCAAAAGTCCTCAACTCAGTATGCTGTAAATATGCAATCTGGAGAATTTTATTCAGCAACACCACAGAGTCAATATTCCAATTCCCAGGGGTAATCTTGTCTTATACATGCCAATGCTTTTGCAAAATGTCATATGCTTTTGCTGATGGGCACCCTTGGTTACTTATTGTTTTAAAGGTTGGTATTATCATTGGTAAAGGTGGGGAAAATATTAAGTATCTTCAGCAACACTCACGTTCCAGGATTCAAATAACTAGAGATTTTGATGCAGACCCATTTTGGAGTTAATAGGACCTCTAGACCGTAATAACAAGGCTGAACAACTCATCAATGATGTCATTGCACATGTCTAAATATTTTCTTGTACATTCTTTCTTTCTAGGACTTATAACTCATCAGTGATCAACAAAGCTCACTTTTATTATAGTTGCTATATATGTGATAAAGTGTGTAATTTTGCACCCTTAATGTTTAGTAAAAGAAAATTTCGTTTGCATGTGATGAAGGATGATGCAGGGGGTTTTGGTACACAAATTCCATGAGTATTGAATCCTTTGCAATATGGAGGGGAACAATTCTAATCAAAGGTTCCAAATAACAAGGCAAGACATTCTTATATGAACTTAGAGTTGCACCATGTTGGATGTGTTTCTATTTTAGTAAATTATGTATTGTAAATCTACCTTTCCATCAATAGAAAGACATACTATTAAATTTAAATTTATACTAGAAAGACATTTGATGCTTTAAATTTACTGTTTCACCCACCTTAATGATCCATATCTGCTACAAAAATTCCAATGAATTTAAGATTATGGAGGAATGAAATTGTGGCTTATTGTTTTGTGTTAGATCTCAGCCTAGTTGATGAACTTATGCTTTGTTTTATCCCTTAGAACATATATCATCCTTAAACTTCCTACAACAAATCCATACCACTATTAAATTCCTTTCCAAAAAAGTGATATCACTTTCATTTCTTGTTGTGTCCATCCCCTTTTGCAAGTATGAAAAGTACTATGTTTGTGCTTTAAATGAAAACACTAATATGTTGGTCCATACTGTTGTTATATTAGATAAATATTTTGTTATTGTTGCCACATGGAAGCTATTGTAATAACCCAAATATTTAAGTAATGGTTCAAGTACTCGATTAAGGTATCAATTTATTGTCTCGATACTCTATTTTTTGCATTGGTTAACCCCAAAGCTAACACCATCCATAAAATGTAGATATATTGGTGTATATTTTATCTATTTTGGTTCCCAAAGTATTCTAACATACTTGGTTCTTACAAAAATCTAACAGATCCAAGAACATTTTGGCATTAATACAGTAGTTTAGAAACATTATCTTGTTTTGTGTATCAGGAAGCATTGTTCTATTTACATCTTTAAGAGAATGGCCCCAATACATTCATTCCATATGGTTATATTGTTATCCATCCTTACACAGATTTGAAAGTGTGGCCTTGTCCTCTTATCTTATATACATTTAAGGTCATTGAAGGAATATGATATAAAGGTTAACAGTCTAAAGTAATCTCTCATTTTTGTCATCAACTGCAAGACTATTTGGTGGTCTAAATAGTAATCTATTTTTTTTTTCATCTTAGATTTGAGGAAGCTACACTCTATATTCTCAATACCTCTTATTCATTGATTCATGCTACTATAGTGCTTTGCAAGTGTTGAGATGATATAAGGATCAAGTTACATGGGGTATTTTAGACTGGTTATTCACCTTTTAGGATAGTATATGGAAATTGTCCTTGACAAGTGACACCATTGGTATTTGTTCCTTTAAATGTGTATGCCTTTTTTTATTGAACAATTTTTAGAAGGGATGATAGACTTATTTAAGACTTTATATGGGTATCCTTATCTTTCCAAAGGATATTTTGAGCCCTAGATTACCTTTAACATAGTCAGGTGAAGATACCCAGGGTCTGGATGCCAAAGGAGGATGCTAGACATCCATGGACATGAAAAACAACTCAAAACACCACATGGGACCTATAAGTGGAGATATAGGTTCCATTAGAAGCCTTTTTATGCTATGAGTCTTTAAACCTATACATTGGTGATGGAGGAAAGATATGTCTCATCCCCTAAAGGAATATTTTAAACATCCAACTTTAAAAATCATACATTGAGGTCCGCATAAATTTTCTCTAGCTTGTTGTTGACACCCTGTTCTTGAACCTCTGAAGCTATGGTAACCAAGTAGGCCATGTCTATGTGTATCCTCTCCTCAACTTTTGCATTATCAGTCTTTCTTTTAACTTGAAAATTGATGCATCAAATGCTATAAGGCATTCCTGCAATTTATCAAAATGCCATGATATACTTGAACAGAGTTGGTGAGTGGAACATTGAGCAATGAAACTTGTGAATCACGTTCCATGAAAATTTATCCATGACTCTCTATTAGTTGATAGTGGCTTCTAAGAATGGTTGGGAAGGTGTTCAGTAGAGCTGCAAAATGTTTATGGTTACTATTATTTTGAGGCCATGTATCTCCTACCAAATTTTCTCATGTTGATTTGAGGCTGCACTGGATTTAGTTAGTTTCTCTAGGTGATCTCTAATTTGAAGGATTGTTTTAAAGGCAGGTTAGAGGTGTGAATCCTTTATCACTTTCTGAAATGGAAAATTTGTTCAATGGCCTTCGGATAACTATTTCTATAGGACTTGTGAGTATATAAGTCATGTTATGTATTTTTACAATATCTTGTCTCTGACTGATAGATTAACTACATGAAAAAATAATCCTTGTTTCTATAGGACTTGTGAGTATATAAGTCCTGTTATGTATTTTTACAATATCTTCTCTTTGACTGATAGATTGACTACATGAAAAAATAATCTCTTGCAGGATCTCAATCTTAACAATTTAGTTGCAAGTATCACATTTTATTTTGAGGCTACCAAATCCACACTTTGCTTGGCACACAACTAACTAATTACAATTATTTTCATTTTTCATTTCTTTAGTTTTCCCAAGGAATACTGCGCTTATGCCATGTATTTTGATGCATCGTATTAGATTTGAAACAGACCCATCTGATAGAACACAATTGCGGATGATTGTTGCATCATCTGATCCCCTGATGACATTTGAGTAAGCTATATGTCTACTTACTCTTATTTTTATTTTTACTGAAGGAAAATGTACTTACTGTTATTTTATTTTTACATTCAATTGTAGGTTTAAGGAATTCATCAAGGAGTAGCTTGTCAACAAATGCTCCTTTGAAACAACTTCATGATCAAAGTATTCTCCTTTCAAATGCATTAATATCATATTGACTTTCCATGGTTGATTTGGCATGGTTGATTTGGAAAACTCAAGCCTTCATTCAACGGAAGGTCTGCCACTCCATTTATTTCTTTATAAACATGGATAAATGACACATTTCAAAAGGAAGATTACACTTGTTTTAATTGAGCTAAGATTGGGAGAAAAAACAGGTAGGTTGTCATCCATCCTGAACCTAGAAGTCATCCATCCTGAACCTAGAGGTCATCCAATTAATTTAACATTTTGCATTGAATTTGAGCGGTCCAAAAAGGCCATATCTTGCAATTTTTTCAGTTTCTTCCTAGCCTACTAAAATGATAGTGCTATCTCCTAACTTCTTTTTTCCCATTTACAGGTACTATGATTTTGTCGTTCCAAATTTCATAAGAATTTCAAAATGAAATGTAACCCTCAAAAGGTGAAGTGGACTAAAGAATACAGAAATCTACATGGAAAAGAACTTACTAAGGTATCTTTTTTGTTCCCATGACACATGTTGACATGTTTTCCCATGTTGTACCACAATTTTCATCCAAACTTGCAATACAAATGATTACTTATTTGGGTCTATCTCTTTGCACTTAGATAGTTTCCAGAACAAACTTTGAGATTAGTCAATTTTTGCAACAATAGTATTTTTTTTTAATAATTTTGAAGAATGCAAGGAAAACCATTACATTTTTTGTGCCATACCAAATGCTTAAGGCCATGTTTGGATGTGGATGGAGTTAATTTGATGACATTATTAGACATGCAAAATTTTCAGTTAATACCATTTCTTTGAAACAAGCAGGACACAACACTCGAGTTTGAGAGAAGAAGAAACAAGATTGAGAGATATGATAGAAATGTTCAAAATACTTTGAAGGCCATCAAGAAGATTGAGTAAGTTTGTGTTAGAAGGGAGGCTAAACTATGGGAGAACAGGTTTGTCTCATTCTCTTCAACTTTCCTTATAAAAGAGTCCAGGGATAATAACAGAAAATTAGCTAATTGGTTATATTCTAGATAACCATATTTTATGTTAACTTCTATTCTCGCATTAAATGAAGGACTCGATCCCATGATGGCTTTACAAAGATAGTGTATATGTTGTTGTCCGTGAAGTTGGATCTAAAGAGAATTGGAGCCAAATGGCTAGAACAAGCCAAAGGATTATGGAAGAACATATTTTTAAGTCCTCGGTTTCACTCTAAATCATGGCCATCGATTTTATTTTTTATTTTTTCCCATATGTGGTTGCAGAAATTTTTTCACATATGTGATTGCGAATTCACAACTTTGAAGCAAAGATGGTGGAGTACAATGCAAGGATCATCCTATGTGAGGTCATGTAAAGGCATGGCAAACATATTTTAGTAGTAGACAACAATTGCTACAATGCAATCAAGTGATATAGCGTTCTTAATTGTATTCATCAAATACCAAATATGTGTATATACTACACAATTATCGTTATAATATTATTTTTCTATTGGTGTGACAATGCATAAATTTTATTTTCTATCAACAACGATTCTCTCTAATCCCAAGTTTCACAACCCAAATTGAAATCATTTGGGGAATTAATTGACGATAGATTTTTGCATTAAGAGTTTGTGTTGCCATAAGGGTTTATTATGTAACATTTGTAATAGTGCATTGTTTTAGGGTTTTCTATTTGTCATGATTATTTCTTTTAAAATTGAGTTTGTTGAAACTCTCACATATTTTTCAATGGTTTTCACTATATTGGGTGGTTGTAAAATGTGTCCTAAGATAGTAATTAAAAGGAATTTGGTGAGTATAGGAATTGCATTGCCCCTTCAAGAGGGGATGTTTGATTGGTGCGTTATTTGAGTGTTAATTGGTTATCTTGGATTGGTTATCATTGAAAAGATTTGTTTGTGTAGAATATCATGAATTAACATACAAAAGTAATTATTATCAAGTTACTATAGATACATAATGGCTTACCTTGTAATAGTCCTTCAAATGCATTTATTTAGTGCAAAAATGACTTGAAGGACTAGTACAGGGTAAGCCATTATTGATCTATAGTAACTTGATAATCATTACTTTGTATGCTTTAATAATGCAAAATTTGTTTGAATATCATCATTATCAAGCAACAAAAACTTCTTAAAGGGTTCTAGCTCAATGGTAGAGCACCTGCCTAATTATAGGCACGAGGTTGGTGGTTTGATTCCTCCATACCCTATCATAAATTTGTGACTACAAAAATGACTAAATTCTCACATATACGACTATTAGTAGCTAATTTCCCATATCTAGTCGTATTTAGTTTAGTCATTAATATGTATCATGTAGTAGTTTAGTTAGTTGTATATTTGGTCATTAATTGTTGTAATCAGTGACTAAATCAATCGCTAAATCCATGACTAAATCAATGACTATCAATGACAAAAAAGTCAAGATATTAATGACTAAATGAAATACGACTAAGTTAGTCAAGCTATAAGATAGTGGAAATTAGCTACTATTAGTCGCCGACTCAAAACTAGTCGTTTATAGCCGTATTTTAGTCATTTTTTTAGTCATTAATTTCTCATTTTGTACTAGTGCTACGGGAGGGAAAGAGAGTATTTTATTTTCATTTTGAAAACCAAAAATTCCCAAACAACTACTTTGAACAAATCAAATCTAAAGACAAGCAACACATTCCAAGCTCATTTTTCTTTTTGAAAGCAATCAAAGGGGTAAGAGTCTCTTTTCCTAAAAGAAAAACAACAAGCACTCTACATGCATATGCACTCTATTTTTTTTATTTTTCTTGAAACATAGATAGATCTAACTTAAAACTACACTATTTTTTCTTTTGGTGAGATAGTACTAATGCAAGAGAGATAAAAGAACAAAGAGAACCTGAAAGCTTGTGAGGCTAATTAGAGGTCCAATGCCCTATGCTCAGTATGATAATGACCTAATCTCAATAATAATAAAAATTCTTTTCTAAAAGCAAAAATAAGTCCTCTATGGAAAAAATGAAATTAAGATGATAAGCAAACGGTTTTTCTTTCAGTCTTTATAAAATATACGAAAAGAGAACTAACTGAAACCTAAGCTTTCAAAAATTCCTTTCAAAATCACAACCAACAAGCATGAAAGCAAATGAATAATCAATAAGCCTAATCTAGCTTTTGAATTCTTCAATCAAACCAATTTTTACCACATAACTTTCAACCATGAGCATACATATTCTAACACACAAGCCTGATAGTGCATGGCTGAAAATAAAGAAAATCCAACTTTTTGCAAAAATTGACAAAAAACTAGTTCTGGAACAAGGCCTACCTGGCACCACGCTGGAGGGGTATTGATAGAGCGGTTCTGGATGAGCACCGCTTCTAGATAAAGGGACTTAGGCAGTGGCATTGCTTATGGCTAACACAGTTCAAATGTTGGCAACGCTTGTTTCCAACAACACATGTGCAGTTCCCTGAATAGATCCAAAACACAAGGAGAACAAGAAATCAAGTTAAAAATTGATCAAATTAAGGTAAATATTGATGAATTGATGGTAGAAAAGAGCATATAAAGTTGAAATAGTTTAGATCTGAACAGATCTGAAAGTTTCAAACCAAAATTCACTAAGCCAGATGGCAGATCTGACTGAAGAGAGTTGGAGATGGAGCCTAGATTCAAACAAGGGTTCAAGGACTGAGGAAGATCAGATCAACTGAAATTTGCTTTGTTCCCCAACGGAGTCGCCAAATTTGTTATCAGGAATATTGCACCTTCTATGGACAGAAGCTGTTCCTCTGGTCTAAATGGTTCAGATCCAAAACAAATGAGTAAACGACAAAGGATGAAGACCTTCCCTGAATGTTGTAGACACTTGGAATACTGCTTCAATTATGAACCTGTGTACTTGCAAACATTTCAAACATACAAGCACATCAGAGCTACCGAAAAATCATCTACATATCCATACTAGTGACTAAGGAATCCAGTAATCATATACATGTGAAATCAAAACAACATATATGTGGGACGGAAATCAACTTTGCATTAAGAATGAATGAAGAAGCTTACAACCGTTGCCTTAGTGTCAACAAGATCCTCCACAAGACAAACACTTCATCCCCATAAGCTCCAACTTGCTCTCTATGTTGTCCAATGATTTGGACTAGGTAGTCAATTCAACAGCATAACAATACCTATTCAGTTCTCCCCCCCAACTATGGATATGAGCTTGTATTTATAAGGCTCAATGGATAGGGATAGTTGAGAGAATTATGGGTGAGGTGGCTCCAAGATCCTACCAAGGGGGATCTTGAGCTCAAACTAACCCATATTGATAGGGATAAGGGAGGACACGAGGCTCATGACCTAGAAGCCTCAAGAAACTTCTCTTTTTCCCATTTTACCCAGGGTATCACTTGTGTTCCCTTATGACAGAGCGGTTTAGGTGAGAACCACTTTAAGAACAAAGCCTATAGGTGGTGACACCGCTTCTCTATAACAGGATACACGCGGTGCTGAATAGGGTACCGCTCATCAGCCAAAGGGTAAGCGTGGTGCTAGGTTTTTTCAAGTAGAATTGACAAACAGAGCAAGTTTCCACTCCAAGTTTTGGGATTAAGGCCAAACATAGGTGTTAAGGATCTCATCACATGATGGTGACAGGATTTAGGTAAATTGGTCATTAATCTTGTTTGTTTAACAAAATTGAATCTTAACATTTTTTCAACTTAAAAAAAATATTATACAATTTTTAATTACTTGAGATTCTACAAAATTATATGAAAGATGAAATTCCACAAGTAGAGACCTATGGAAACAAAATATATCAAAGGGTTCACGTCTAATTCAATATGTACTCTAAATATAAACATTCTTCAAAATCTTATTCCACCTTTAAATCACATTCCTTGAAACTTAAATGCACAAAAATGAAGGGTTTATGGACTAATATTTTCCCTCCCATCATGGAAATTAACCATTGATGCTTAATTGGCACTCCCATGGCTTGTAAACTACACTAGTTGCCCAAAAATGTAAATTGGTAAAAAACATAGCATTTTCAATAAATTAACAGGATTCTATAAAATACATACCAAGGCATCATAATTGCATGTAAGATATATGTGAACGTTTATCTTTATAGTCTCTTTGTAACGCTGCATTTATAGGTTTCTCAAAATTCCCCCCTTATTAAAGATAAACGATCCACTCAACAATTGGCATGTTGTTGAACTTCGAAATTTTTTAGCACTTCAGCTACTTCGACTGCTTCAACAAGTTCAGTATCCGCTACGAAAAGTCCGAACCTCTACACATCTGACTTCAACAACCTCGACTGGTTTCTCGCTCGACATACAACATCTCTACATGCATTGTTGACACCGACAACTGTCGAACATCGACAGAGTTTCTCTTTATCTTCCAATCGTCTACGATGATTGAACTCCAAAACCGTTATAACTTCTTTTGTAACTGAACGTAACGGGTAGTCACCCAAGCATATAAACATTTTATATAAACATGTACAGTATTGTAGTATACATCAATAATCATCCTTCATGGAGAAGAAGTATCAATACAAATTGGTTCGAACTCTTTCATATTGTTTGTGTGCATACTTTCTGTCTATATAGTGCATTTCCTACTTACTTATTCTTTTAAGCTTCTGCCATAATAGTGCTAGACTCATTCAATTGAATTGTTGTCCCTAATGTACACCTGGGCACGACCTAGATCAATATATTAATTTGTCACAGTGGTCTAGGAACTGAAAACACAGCCTCACAAAGAATACAGACAAATATGCATAAAATTGGCAAAATGGTGCTGCAATGGAAGTAGCAACTCTGTATAATCAAATGAATAATTAATAATACAATACAATGGTCATGCAAGATGCATGAATGCCAAGACAATTTGAATTCCCAAGGAGGTCATTCGAATTGAATGAATGGGTGTAGATTAACTGTCTGTAAGCCATAATAAACACACTAGTTAACCAACTGATTAAGTGTCGATTGACTCAATTGAGTCCTAACTGAAGTCGGAGTGCAATGGATGACTGAGTCTAACTAAAATTATCTTAGACACATGTCACTGCATGCCAATCAACAAGTGGTAGCACATCAATAACTCCAATGAACCCTGATGAGGTTAACTGAAGTCAAACTGGCCATCAGAGGTGGTTGGAGGCGCCCCTGTTGACACCAATTCATTAAATATTAATTAAATAATCAATATAATGAATGGAGGCACCTACACTACTCTGTTTAACTAATTGTAATCATCAGTTAGCAATTAGGTGCATTTATGACACTCAGATCACCCCCGGAGTGCTCTAGTTAGCCTCCCCAAATGAAGGAGAAGGCTTAGTTGGCCTCCTTGACTGAAGGTAGGCGTGGGTGTGCTCATGCTGATGTCATACAATGCTCATCTAATGCCAATTAAGTCAATAAAACTTAGGATAGTGGTTAAACTAGGCCAAATTGACCAAAATAAGTGTGTATGGTGGTAATTGTCTCCAACACCCCCCCTTAAGCTATACTCAGGAGAAGTAGAAACATAAAGTGCATGAAATGCTAGGGCCCCCGCAACAAAGGCCATAGGTCACCTTGTACAAAACTGAAATTCAAACAATGCTCAAAACAAACTAAGTGAGGAAAAGAGGGAAAAACCAGTGGGAAAAAAAACCCCTCAAGCTGAACACTGAAGGTAGTTGGATCACCCTGATGAAACCACCCCCAACAGTGAACGAAGATAAGTGAACTTATTTTTTGAAAATCTCTTGGTGAAGATGTCTGCAATCTGCTCATCAGTCGGGCAATATTGCAGAATGATGGTCCTATCATGCACTAGCTCCCTGATATAGTGCATGTGTATCTCTACATGCTTGGTCCTCTGCCTGGTAACTAGATCTGTGGATATCTTAATAGCACTTTGATTGTCACAAAAGAGGATAGTGGAAAAACTACTACCAATATCAAACTCTGAAAGAATTCCTTGCAACCAAACAGCTTGGATGCAAGCATTCAACGCTCCTCGATACTCGGCCTTTGCGAAAGACAATGCTATGGCGGCTTGCTTTTTTCTAGACCAGAAAATGGGGCCAACACCAAACATGAAGACATATTTGGAAGTAGACTTCTGATCAATAGAATCAACTGACCAATCAGAATCTGTGTACCCAACCAGCTCTAGCTCGGAGTCTGCAGCATAGTGAATGACGTAGGTCCTGGTTCCCTGAATATACTAGAGGATTCTCTTGGATGACTCCCAATGAATATCATGAGTCTGCTGCATGTATCTTGACAAAGAATTCATGGCATAACATATATCAGGATGAGAATGAGTCAAGTAGAGCAAGCTACCTATCAGCTGTCGATAAATAGTGCAGTCCATGGGAGGTGTGCTTTTTCCTTCTTCAAGGTTGATCCCTGAAAGGAAAGGGAATGGTGCAGGCATACATTCAGCCATGTTAAACTTGACTAACAGGTCTGATATGTATTTGGATTGAGTGACCATTATCTCATCGAAAATTTTCTCAATTTTGAGCCCAAGAAATTGCTTTAAGAGCCCAAAATCGCTCATTTCAAATGCATTGTGGAGAGCAATTTCGATGACTGAAATAGAAGTAACTGTCCTACCTGTAATCAGTAATTCATCAACATATAAAACAATAATAATAAAATTACCAACATACTATTGTATATACACATTTGGATCCGATTTACACCTTTGGAAGTTTTGCGAGAGAAGGAAGGCATCCATCTTGGAATACCACTCTCTTGGGGCCTGTTTTAACCCGTATAGTGACTTATTTAGCTTGCAAACCAAAGATGGATCAGAAATGCAGCCCTTAGGCTGCTTCATGTATATCTCCTCATGAATATCTCCATGCATAAAGGCAGACTTAACGTCCATATGATGCACTTCCCAGTGCTTAGATGCAGAAATTGCCAAAACTAGGCGGATGGAGTCCATTTTTGTAACCGGTGCAAAAGTCTCATGGTAGTCCACACCTTGGACCTAGGAGAAATTTTTTCCACCAGAATTGCCTTATATTTGTACGTACTTCCATCAGTAGCAACCTTAGTCCGAAACAACCACTTGCATTGAACCAATTTCCTCCCCGGAGGAAGAGAAACTAGCTCCCAAGTAGTGTTTTTCTGAAGAGAGTTCATCTCTTCGTCCATGGCAACTTGCCATCTCGGATCCTTCCGAGCATGGTAGTAGGACTTAGGGTCTGAAATTATCATCAAATAACAAGATTCAGACAGCAAATAATCAGGACAAGAGAGCGTAATACCTGCTCTTTGGAATTCAGACCGGGTTCTCCTTGGATCATCCAGATTTCCAGTGTCATCACCTGCGGAGAAGAGTGTCTGTCGGGCCCAAGTTGGGAGCTGATTTTGTACTTAAGGTTCTGATTCAGAATATGATGTTTGTTGTTCACTAATATCAGAAATCAAAGGATCCAAATCATGGTCATCACCCCCAATTACATCATCCAAATATTCAGTAGAACAGGAAGGAAATTCAACAGTTTTCTCCTTCACTAGTTCTACCTCTTGAAGAGGCTCATCGAACTTGACACTTCTTTCAATGATGATATGTTTTGGTTTGATATCCAACACCTTGAAACCTTTATATTCATCAGGATATCTGATAAATAGACATTCTATGGTTTGCAGTTGCAAATCCCTCCTTTTATCAAGCGGAATTCGGGCCCATGCAATGGACCCAAACACCCTCAAATTCGACACATCCGGCTTGCGTCCGAAATATGCTTCGAAAGGGGTTTTCCCTTTCATGGATGAGTGTGGAACTCTATTTTGAATATATTTTGTAGCATGAATGGCTTCCATCCACAAATTTGCAACCAACTTCTTTGATTCCAACATACAGGTGGTCATCTTCTTGAGAAACCGATTCTTCCTCTCCGCTACACCGTTCTACTGGGGAGTGTAGGGGACTAAATGCTGGATTTGAATACTACTTTGGGAACATATATGTAGTAAATAATTACTGAAATAATCCCCACCATTATCAGATCTCAAAATATTTATCATTTTTCCAGATGCATTCTCAACCAAGGCCTTCAATTCAGTGAATTTTTCCAAGACTTCCGGCTTCTTTTTGATAAAAAAAGACCCATGTGTATCTCGAAAAGTCATCAATGAAAGTCAGAACGTACCTTGATCCTTTCATGAATGTGATAGGCATGGGACCAATAATATCAGAATGTATCAGTCCTAAGATGCATGATGCTCGGCTTTCCTTGCCCCGATCGAACTTATGCTCAAGGTGCTTTCCAACAACACAGCCCTTGCAAATTCCAGTGGTAGCTTTGATGACCGGGAGGCCTTCAACCATAGAATTCTTTTGTAATTTTTGTAAGTATTTGAATTTTAGGTGGTTGAACCTCTCATGCCACAATATAATAACTTCATTTCCATGAGTCAACAATGCGGTGGGCTTTGCATCTGCCACAAAATGGGAGAACTCGTAGGCGTTTGCATGATGGTTTGCAAGGCCTTTTGCTACAAGTTTTCCAGATGCAAGTTCTGTGATCTCTACATCATCCGGGCTAAAGGAAACTCTCTTGGGAACTCCTGTATGTGTCATTTGATAAACACTTAGGAGTTTTGATGCAAGAGATGGTACATACAGAACATTGGAAAAATAACCATGCTCAATATCTACAGTACCTTGTCCTTCGGATATGATTGTGGAGTCATCTCCCATGTGGATGGGAATTGATTTTCTGGTCTCCAAAGATGAGAAGCAGTCTCTTTCAGCCATCATGTGGTTTGAAGCTCCAAAATCTATAAAGAATTATTTGGACTTCGAAGTACCTACCATGAGGGCATGACCTCTTTTATGTTGTGGCTCCCGATCATGTTGATCTCTCCTCCAAAAAATTTCCGAAAGATTGATGTGGTTTTTCTCAAGAAGAGAGGTAGCTTCATCAAGTTTCTTTTTCATGCAGGCATGTTCAAGGTGGAATCCCTTCCCACAGTATGAACAGTTGAATTTTTCCTTCCCATGATGCCCTTTTCCTTTGTTCTTCTTCAACACGGAAGGCTCTTCATGCTGCTGGTTTTCAACTTTAGGCTTAGGAGCTTCGAATTTGGTTTTTGGGTTCTTCTGCTGCTTTCCTTTACCCTTCAGATCTTTGGGCCCCGAGACATAGAGGACTTGATCACGGGAGGATCTGATGATCCCCATCTGGACAAGCTTATCATGTTCACTTGTTAGGGACTCAATGAAGGCATTGAGAGAAGGCATCTTCCATCCAGGGGTTGTGAGCTTCCCCACACGGAATGTAGAGACAAATACCAAATAATCAGCTCCAAGTTTGGAGAGAATGGAGAGAATGAGCTGATCATCCTCTTTCTCCACTTCACATTGATTCAATAGTAAGACAATATGCTTGAACTTTGTGAAAAAATAATTTAAAGTCTCGAAATTGAAAGGTTGGAGAGACATCAACTTGTTTTCAAGCTGGTATACTCTCAAATCATCCTATTTTCCATACAGGGTTTCCAATTTGTCCCAAATTTCCTTTGGAGTCTTCAATCCTGAGAGATGGAAAAGAAGATCCCGAGAAACAGAGAGGCACAAGAATCCAAATGCTTCATCTTTCTTGTTCAAGAATATAGCTTTGTCTGTCACAGAAGTAGGCTCTTCTTCAGTGTCCATAGTGACCCGATAGAGTCCTTTGGCACATAGCTGGATCTCCATGTCTCCTTTCCATGAATGGAAATTGAACGGAGTTAAGAGTTCTATGGAAGAAGCCATCTGAAACTGTTGGAGCGAATGCTTTTCACTTGTTAAAACCTACAAATCACACCAAAAGGGGCACCATAAAGTCAAACAGCTTGCATATTTTAGGCTTTCATCACCCCTAGCATAGTTGATCAAGCAAGCTTGACCAACAATTCCTTAAATTGGGGTATTAAGTGGTAAGCCTTAGCTTCTGGTGCAGTGCTGGATTTTTGAGCTTTTGCTCAATTTTTCATGCAAGATCTATCAAAAACCTTGTTTTTTAGAGATTTGAGCTTCGTCCCACCATGAGCTCTGATACCATATTAATTTGTCACAATGGTCTAGGAACTGAAAACACAGTTGCACAAAGAATACAGACAAATATGCATAAAATTGGCAAAATGGTGCTACAATGGAAGTAGCAGCTATGTATAATCAAATGAATAATGAAATATATAATACAATGGTCATGCAAGATGCATGAATGCCAAGACAATTTGAATTCCCAAAGAGGTCATTCCAATTGAATGAATGGGTGTGGCTTAATTGACTGTAAGCCATAGTAAACACACTAGTTAACCAACTGATCAAGTGCCGAGTGATTCAACTGAGTCCTAACTAAAGTCGGAGTGCAATGGATGAATGAGTCTAACTGAAAGTAGCTCAAGCACATGTCACTGCATACCAATCAACAAGTGGTAGCACATCAATAACTCCAATGAACCCCGATGAGGTTAACTGAAGTCAAACTGGCCATCAAAGGTGGTTGGGCTCTCCCCTATTGACTCCAATTCATTAAATATTAATTAAATAATCAATATAATGAATGGAGGCGCCTACACTGCTCTGTTTAACTCATTGTAACCATCAGTTAGCAATTAGGTACATTTATGACACTCAAATCACCCCCGGAGTGCTGTAGTTAGCCTCTCCAAATGAAGGAGAAGGCTTAGTTGGCCTCCTTGACTGAAGGTAGGTGTGGGTGTGCTCATGTTGATGTCATGCAGTGCTCATCTGATGCCAATTAAGTCAATAAAACTTAGGATAGTGGTTAAACTAGGCCAAATTGACCAAAATAAGTGTGTATGGTGGTAAATGTCTCCAACACCCCCCCTTAATCTATACTCAGGATAAGTAGAAACATAAAGTGCATGAAATGCTAGGGCCTCGGAAACAAAGGCCATAGGTCACCCTATACAAAACTGAAACTCAAACAATGCTCAAAACAAACTAAGTGAGGAAAAGAGGGAAAACCCCCCCCTCAAGCTGAATGCTGAAGGTAGTCAGATCACCTTGATGAAATCACCCCCAATAGTGAACAGAGGTAAGTGAACTTCTTTTCTAAAAATCTCTTGGTGAAGATGTCTGCAATCTGCTCATCAGTTGGGCAGTATTGCAGAATGATGGTCCTGTCATGCACTAGCACCCTGATATAGTGCATGTGTATCTCTACATGCTTGGTCCTCTGCCTGGTAACTGGATCTGTGGATATCTTAATAGCACTTTGGTTGTCACAAAATAGGACAGTGGACAAATTACTACCAAGGTCAAACTCTGAAAGAATGCCTTGCAACCAAACAGCTTGGATGCAAGCATTCACCGCTCCTCAATACTAGGCCTCTGCTGAAGACAATGCTATGGCGGCCTGATTTTTGCTAGACCAAAAAATGGGGCCACCACCAAACATGAAGACATATTCAGAAGTATACTTCCGATCAATAGAATCACCCACCCAATTGGAATCTATGTACCCAACCAGCTCTAGCTCGGAGTCTGCAGCATAGTGAATGTCGTAGGTCCTGGTTCCCTGAATATACTGAAGGATCCTCTTGGCTTCCTTCCAATGAATATCATGAGGCTACTTCATCTATCTCGACACAACATTCATGGCATAACAGATATCAGGTCGAGAATGAATCAAGTAAAGCAAGCTACCTATCAGTTGTCGATAAATAGTGCAGTCCATGGGAGGTGTGCTTTTTCCTTCTTCAAGGTTGATCCCTAAAAGGAAAGGGAATCGTGCAGGCATACATTCATCCATGTTGAACTTGACTAACAGGTATGATATCTATTTGGACTAAGTGACCATTATCCCATCAAAATTTTGTTCAATTTCGATCCCAAGAAATTGCTTTAAGAGCCCCAAATCGCTCATTTCAAATGCATTGTGGAGAGCAATTTTGATGACTGAAATAGAAGTAACCGTGCTACCTGTAATAAGTAATTCATCAACATATAAAACAATAATAATCAAATGACCATCATACTATTGTATATACACATTTGGATCTGATTTACACCTTTGGAAGTTTTGTGAGAGAAGGAAGCCATCCATCTTGGAATACCACTCTCTTGGGGCCTGTTTTAACCCGTATAGTGACTTATTTAGCTTGCAAACGAAAGATGGATCAGAAATATATCCCTCAGGATGCTTCATGTATATCTCCTCATGAATATCTCCATGCAGAAAGGCAGACTTAACATCCATATGATGCACTTCCAAGTGCTTAGATGTAGAAATTGCCAAAGTTAGGCGGATGTAGTCCATTTTTGCAACCGGTGCAAAAGTCTCATGGTAGTCCACACCTTGGACCTGGGAGAAACATTTTTCCACCAAACTTGCCTTATATTTGTAGGTTCTTCCATCAGCAGCAACCTTAGTCTGAAACACCCACTTTCATTGAACCAATTTCTTCCCCGGAGGAAGAGAAACTAGCTCCCAAGTAGTGTTTTTCTGAAGAGAATTCATCTCTTCGTCCATGGCAACTTGCCATCTCAGATCCTTCCGAGCATGCTAGTAGGATTTAGGGTCTAAAATTATCATCAAGTAACAAGATTCAGACAGCAAATAATCAATAAAATAGAGCGCAATACCTGCTCTTTGGAATTGAGACTGTGTTCTCCTTGGATCATTTGGATTTCCAATGTCATCACTTGTGGAGGAGAGTGTCTGTCAGGCCCAAGTTGGGAACCGATTTTATACTTCATGTTCTGATTCAGCATTTGATGTTTTCTATTCACTAATATCAGAAATCATAGGATCCAAATCAAGGTCATCACCCCCAATTACATCATCCAAATATTTAGTAGAATAGGAAGGAAATTTAGCAGTTTTCTCTTCCACTAGTTCTACCTCTTGAAGAGGCTCATCGAACTTGACACTTATTTCAATGATGATATGTTTTGTTTTGATATCCAGCAGCTTGAAACCTTTAGATTCATCAGGATATCCGATAAATAGACATTCTATGCTTTGCGGTTGCAAATCCCTCCTTTTATCAAGCGAAATTTGAGCCCATGCAGTGGACCCAAACACCCACAGATTCGACACATCTGGCTTGTGTCCGAAATATGCTTCGAAAGGGGTCTTCCCTTTCATGGATGAGTGTGGCACTCTATTTTGAATATATGCTGCAGCATGCATGGCTTCTGCCCACAAATTTGCATCCAACTTCTTTGATTCAAACATACAGGTGGTCATCTCCTTAAGAGACCGATTCTTCCTCTCCGCTACACCGTTCTGCTGGGGAGTGTAGGGGACTGAATGCTGGATCTGAATACCAATTTGGGAACATATATGTAGTAACTCATTACTGACATACTCCCTGCCATTATCAGATCTCAAAATATTGATCTTTTTTCTAGATGCATTCTTAATCAACGCCTTCAATTCAGTGAATTTTTCCAAGACTTTGGACTTCTTTTTGATAAAAAAATACCCATGTGTATCCCAGAAAGTCATCAATGAAAGTCAGAACGTACCTTGATCCATTCATGGATGTGATAGGCATGGGACCACTGATATCATAATGCATCATTCCCAAGATGCATGATGCTCGACTTGCCTTCCCCCGATCGAACTTATGCTCAGGGTGCTTTCCAACAGCACAACCCTTGGAACCTTGATCATTTTTTTTTCTATGGGGTTTTTTAATGCCTGTCTAGGTTTATGGTCTATTAGTGGTCTTGTGTTTCTGTTAGTTTCTTTTGAGGAGTTTTGTTTTATCCTCTATTGGCTCTTTTTGTTGTTGTCCTTTGGGGATGGTGCAACCTTCAGGGCTGACTTTCGGCTTCTGGGAAAACCCTAATGTGAGGGTTCATTGTTCAAAGTTGAATTCGGCTTCCTCCTCGGACTTTACTACGGCGGGTGAAGCCTCTTTTCCGACCACCCATGATGGGGGTCCATCTTTAGTGGCGAATATTTGGTGTTCTATGTCGTCGACGAATGGCACACTTGGTGTGCATGGTCGTCGTGTGTCCAAAACCAATGTGTGTTTTGTGATGTAATCATAGCTATGGTGATGACCCTCTCTCATTGTGCACTTATTGGTCATTTCAAATATGTTAAATTATCTCGCATGGACATTTTGTCTTGTGTCAGGGATGCCTGGAAGCCAATTTTTAAATCTATCCCCAAAGTCATTATGTTGGTAAATGGGTGGGTTTTGTTTCAGTTTTTGCCAGTCGATGACAAGGTCGACATTGAGTCCCAATACTGGATCCTAGGTTTGGGTTCGCTAGTCCTTGAGAGATGGCATGTGGGTTTCGACCTGAGCATTGAATGTGTGGTTCATCGACACCTCTTGCTGTCATTACCTGATTTTCCTATGCAATGTTGGAATATCCATGGTTTTATGGTGGCGGCCCTCTATCGACACCCTTATTCTTATGGAGGAAGAACACCTGTTAGGTTTTGATTGATGCATGTCATGTTTTCTTGTAGATATTGACTTGTTCGATGTTTTTCAAGTGGAGCTGGAGCTCATTTGGGAAGAAGGCTCATTTGTTAAAAAGCTTGATTACTGGAAGGAAGATTTTCATTTTCACCGTTACTGGAGGACGAGTCATTCCATGTTCGTTTGTCCATTGAAAGATCGGTCCTTCGGTGTTTCTTGTCTCTCAGATGATGTTCAGGCTCAATTGGAAAAGGACATAAAATTTTCGCTGCCCCTCGATAAAACTTCTGCATTGGAGTTTGTTGGTAAGTTTGCCTCTAACATCCCACTTCTTTTGAAGTTTATTGATTCGTTTGATATCCTTGGCTCTCTATCCCTGTTGGATATTTCTAAACCTTCTCCGGCCCTCCGGCCGACAGAAAAGGATCCTCCTATTGTTTCTCCTGTGTTGTCGGGTGTGTCTTTGAATGCATGTGTGGGTTTTGTTGATTTCTCTGCTACTGGGGTTATGAACTCTCTAGGGGAGGATAGGGTTCCATTTTGTTCAAAGGAATTTCCACCTCTTCATGTTTCGTCCATGGATGGTATCAATATTTCATTTTCACCCTCATCTTTGCTTGATGAGTTGTTGGTGTGTATTGCACCATATTCTCTGTCTGATGATGTTGGGGTGCCTATGTTCCCTACTTATTGTCAGTATTTTAATCCAAACCCCATTTTTTCCTTGGTTGAATCTCCTTCTGTTGAGAAACTTCCACTCCCATCAGTCAATAGGGGTTTTGTCATTGTCAGGAAAAATAAGAAGTCCTCCAAGGATATGCGGGGTCTAAAGGATGCTATAAGGGAGCAGTCTTTCCTCAACCCCAGGTTTTCTCCTCTCCCTTCGTGTGGGTTGACTGATTGTACTGTGTCTTCTTCTCCTCGGGCCCTTAGAGCATGTGCAGCCACTTTGGAGGTTATCCAATGAATATAGTATCCTTCAACATTCGAGGGCTGGGAGTGGGGGGGGGGGACGAGCCGCTTTCAAAAGGATTTTAGATACATTTTTCCTAATAGTTGTGTTTATCCAAGACTATGTCCTCTAAGGACGCTGCATGTGAGTACTTTCTTAAACTGTGTCCAGGGTGGTTTGTTAGTGGTCTGGATTCCTGTGGTAATTCTGGAGGTACCTTGGTGGGTTGTAACCCTGTGATGACTAATCTAAAAGCCTTCCATACTTGTGCAGGTCTACTTCTACAAGGGACTCTCAAATTTTTTGGTGAGCAGGTTCATCTGTTGAATGTTTACGGTCCCTATTCTCAAAGGGTCTCTTTCTGGGACATAGTTAAGTTTGTTGGTCTGCTTACTCTTCCTTATCTTATTTTAGCTGGGGATCTTAACTTTATGTGGTCAGCTGAATAATTTTGGGGTTCTGGTCGTTCTATTGATCCTATGTCAGATTACTTTCACTCTATCTTTGATGTGGAAAATCTGGTGGACATCGCTCTAGGTTTTCTGACTCCAACCTGGACTAATGGTAGGTGTGGTGATGTTGGCATCACTAAAAGACTTGACAAGTTCTTTATGTATGATACATTATGTGATTTACTGGGGAGGTTCAGGAGCTAGAACCTCTCATCTGGTTTCTCTAATCACAAAGCCATTGTTTTACAACTCGACTTTAACAAGAGTAAAATACTGTATCCTTTTAAATTTAACCCTTCGTGGCTGACTGTGGATGATTTCAATTCAATGATAAAATCTAAGTGGAAATTTCTGCAAGGAGAGGTTCCACCTCATTACTCTCCTATTCAAGATTTACTGTTCAGATGATCAAAGTTGTGGCTATTTGTCAGAGATTGGGAAAAAGATGAAAAAAAGAAGGAAGACAAATCTCTTTGTACTATCGAAGATGAAATTCGGAGATTGGAAGATGATATAGGTGTGGGAGTCTTCAGTACTGAGAATGGTAATCTCATCAAAAATATTTTCCATCAGAAACATATTGTTCTTACTCACAAGGAAGAATCTCTTCGGTAGAAGAGTTGGGCTATTTGGATTCAAGCGAGAGATGAAAATACCAAATATTTTAATAACTTTGCAAATCGAAGGAGGATCACAAATTGGATTTGGGAAACTAGGGACGATTCTGGAAATCTTGTTACTGACCAAGACTCTATTAAAGAGGGGGGCATATCTTATTTCTCTTGTTTATACAAGGATCCTAAGTCTGCAAATAGTACCGATCAACTAGAGGTTGTTAAACTTTATCCAACTTTGTTCAATGAGGAGGAGTGGAGTCAGATTGGGAGACCTATTGGGTTAAGTGAGGGGAACATACTCTAAAAGAATTTGCAAAAGATAAGAGCCCTGGGCCCGATGGGTGGACTGCATAATTTTATCTCCATTTCTTTGAGATGCTTGGTTCTGAGCTTGTGGAGGCCATTGAAGAGACTAGAGTCACTGGCCTCATCCCTGACAGTTTAAATACTACCTATCTGACTCTTATTCCAAAGGTTGACAGACCCACTTCTTTTGTTGAGTATTGACCAATTGCTTTATGCAATCTTCTATACAAACTTATCGCTAATATTATTGTGGGTAGGATGAAAGGGGCTCTGGGTAAGGTGATATATGCTGAGCAGTTTGGATTTCTTCTGGAGCGACAAATTCTTGATGCGGCGGGTATTATTCAAGAATCTTTACATTCGATTAAGATAAAGAAGCTTTATGCGATGGTTTTTAAACTTGACTTTGAAAAAGCATATGATAAAGTGGATCGGTCTCTTTTACATTTGATCCTTCTACATATTAGTATTCCTATGAATATCATTTAGCAGATTATGTCTTGTGTGAATACTGTTTCTTTTGTTGTTTTTGTAAATGGCTCACCTTCGGCCTTCTTCAAAGGGACTCTTGGATTACGTCAAGGTTTCCCTTTATTATCGTATCTCTTTTTATTAATTATTGAGGGCTTAGGTTTCCTTCTTAAAAATGCTAAGGAGGACATTTTGATTAAAGGTGTGAAGGTCTCTTGGACTATTTATGTTACCCATACTCTTTCTGTCGACGACGTTATCATTTTCGAGCGCAGGATCTATGCTGAATGGCTCTTCATCAAGGGATTGACTGATATTTTGCTCCGGGAATGACTTTTAGTCTTATTAAATCTTGTTTCAAGCACAGTGGGGTTGAAGATAACACATTACATGAAATTGAGAATCTCTTCTCTGTTCATAGAAAAGACCTGGATGGTGATATATGGATCTAAGTTTAATACCTAGATTAACAAAAATCAAACTAAACATCATCTTAGGTTTACAAGCACACAAACATAAAAGATTAAGCCTTTTACAAGGTCTTTTACAATGCTATGGTTTCTCCTAAATTGTTGTTTATTATTCTAACCAAGTTAATGTTTTTCTTTCATAAGTTCTTTCCCAAATCCATGGTTGATAGAAATATAACTCTAATATAAGCATGGACTATTTCCAAAGGTTGTAAAACATGGATAAATACCTATTTACATTCTCTATCTTCCTTACAATACTCGTTAGGGTTTAAATATATTAAGTGTTATATATATAAAGAAATGTCATAACCATGGTTCCTTTATAAAATTGTTAATGTGTCCAAGCTGCTCCAAGAGGTCTTCGAACTCTAATAGAAAACCCACTTCTCACAAAGAATTTCAATGCCAAGTGGTCGTTACTCAATGGTTAGGTTTTTTTTACCTTGGGGCAATATAAAACTGTTCTAAAACCCTAAAATCGAATTTTTCCTAATATTCTTATCTCTACTGCGAAGTGGATGAGCTGCAGGCTCATGGCCGCATGGCCTTACTATCACTCCATTGTGTGTAAGCCTCCTTGCCAAAGTCGTCTTTCTTCTACGTAAAGAGGTTCATGTGGCCACTATCTTCCTCTAAGGGTGAGGTTGTTTTTCGCCATTAAACTAACTCTGTGACTGTGTGGTCTTTGTCGCTATCACTATGCTCCTGCATGAGCCATTCTTTGGCACTGGTGCAGTGGTATAAACTCTGTTGTGTGAGTTTGGTTTGCGGTTTACCTTGGCGTTGGTTTGGGATTTTTCGTTGGGGTTTCCTGACAGCACTTCCATCGTTGCTCTGCGTAATGGTTTTTGGTGGCTAGAGTATGTTCTTATACCATTACAGGGCCGAGAATCCACTTCCAGGTAAGATATTCAGTTTTTAAACAGAGTTATAAATTATTTTTGTACCATTCATAGCTTTATCTTCTTAGTTATTTATATGAGTTTCTAAATATTCAAAAATTTCACTGTGCAGATGCTTGAATTCGTAGAAGGGTGCTGGAAACACTGAAGAAAACCCAGCACGGACTCCATGCTGCGTGTCTACCCTGGTAAGCCTCAGTCTCGCCTGAGGTTTCCCCTGCACTAGTGTATGGTGTTTTTAGTAGGTATTGTCCGCTTGGTTTTTGGACTACTCCTCAGTTGTGGATGCATTGTGGTATGTTTTTTTGGATGGCCATGTGGCTGAGCTCTGATATGTTGTGAAGGAAACTTTGAGGCCCTAGTGGATGTATCGTGATGGAATTTTTTTGGCGCTTTCACGACCGTCACTTAGAAAAACTATGGGCCTTCTCAGTCATAGTTTGATTTTAGTAAAGTTATTTTTATACAGGCTTTTAAGCCGTGACTTAAGTTGTAAAAAGGCCATTAGGCCGTAACCTCTAAGGTGACAATGGTTTTGATAATGATGATAAGGTTTTAGATGCTATCTATAAATTGATTAAGCTTTTAAGCTTGTTGTTTTGTGACTTCTATATTCGATAATAAATATATACTGTGGTTATAAGAGAAAGATGGTATGCTGTGAGATTCTTATGGGTTCTGGTTTTTCTTCAAGTCTGTTTAAATTAACCCTAAACAAAGTTATTGATACTGAATTTGATATTTGTTTTGATTATGTTTAAAAGTGAAAAGAAATGTTCAGATAGTTGGTTTTTAGAATATAATTTGATTTTTACTGTTAATAACAATTTCTTTGGTAAATGGATAGAAGAAAGGTTGATTATACAACCTAAGTCTTTACCATATTTTTCTGGGTTAATATATTTTGAAAGGTCCTTTACTTAAGTTTCTTTTAGTTTATATTTATCATAAAGTGTTAATATTGTTTCTTGTGGATAACGTATATAATCTTATATATTAATTTGTTAGATACTTGTAGCTATACAACTGAAGTATGTATGCTTTAATTAGTTTATGTGTGAAACTGGATAATTTAGTTGCTAGTAAATAAGAAGGTAAAGATGGTCATATTTGACGTTTTTTCTTCAAAATCGGTTTTATTTATAAAACCCTAATTACTCTTAGATTAATACATAGTTAGTATTGATTATAATAATATTCTAGTTTCATTTTACTTAGTTTAATGATGAAAGTATCTCAGTAAACTTCTAGCCTTATTTACTGTTTCTTTAAGTTAACCCTACTTATTTATTTTCCTGTTTTTATAATGCCTTTTGGGTTACTATGATAATAGGCTTATAGTATATACTCTATCTAGTGTGTAAGAAAACATACATACTATATATATGTATTTTTATCTTTCCTAGAGATAGATTTGTTTATGTTATTACAAAGTACTCTGTCAAAGTAAAAACATCTAAAATAGAAAGGAAAAACATTCATATGAATAACTCTTATGAAACCTGTAGAAGGTAATAAAACACATCCATGCATACTTCATTCGATTCTTTATTTGAATTTAATCTAACCTACTGTACTAGAGTACTACCTTTAAAAAGGTGTGGAAAGATACAGTTAGATGTTCTTTTAATCTATTAGTAAAACTGGAAATTATTCTAATCATTTACCTTAATCTATCTAATCCAGCATTTAATTGTATTTTCACAGTAAAAGTGTTTCATTAACTAACCCTAACAACAACAGAACAGAAGCATAACATATTATTTCTTAAAATCAATCCTTCCAGATAACAATAAACAATTCGAAAGCTAGATAAATCATGTAGAACCTGAAAATGTAGAAGAGGTGACAATAGCTTAAGGAACCCGTTCCTCCCAACCAACTCCTGGGGAAAGCTGAACTGCAATTCTCAAGACCCCCGAGCTTATCTCTTGGTCCACCTGGTAGAAGTACTAGGTGAGAGATGTAGTTTAGTAATCCTCTGCAACTCTATTGAGTGTTCTGCATGTAGCAGTATGAACTCAGCTTAGAATAGATGCACTAGTTCATATCTTCAGCACTTTTCACTCAAAACAAACTTCAGCTAGTCCCCTCCATCGAAATTTTCTTGTGCACTTCATTCACTCAGAATGTTCACAAGTCAAGAATGAGCAACCTCAGTTGTCTTCAATGGGAAGTTTTATTAGCATGCCTAGGTCTTTTGGGTCAATTTTCACTTAATGAGCCACCAACTCTTGTTCCACTTTCTTGGGGAACATGACCACAAAAATGGGGAAGTTTCCTCTTGCAATAGCTAGAAGTAGTTCGAGGATGCTACCAAGTGTCAATATGCTCTCAGCCCAGCCTACTCCACAAAGTGACCAGTAAAACACTCATTTAACATCTTCCTTAAGCTATTGTCTCATCTTTCATTTATTAATTAATAAAATATTCAGCAATTACATTCAATTATCCTTGACCCCACTTGGTCATTAACTACAAACTTTATAATAAAATAAAACATAATGTTTCTTAAAACATAAAATGTTTTGCAATTTGGGGCATGTCACATGCACACCCCCTTAAATTATAACATCGTCCTCAATGTTATTTATTCTTTGTCCTCAGAATTGCCCTGGAACAGAATTGGATATGCAGCCCGCATATGACTCTCCAATTTCCTGGTGGCTTCTTCTAGACTAAGGTGCTTTCATTTCACCTTCACCTAACCAATGGTGTGATTCCGAAGTAAGATCTCCCTCATTTTGAGGATACAATCTGGTTCCACCAGAAAATCTCCTTCAGATTCCACCTGCACATCATTCCAGTTTATAACATGAGTAGCATCATGTACATATTTTTTTAACACAGAAATATGAAAAACATTATGAACCTTCAAATTTGGTGGCAAAGCCAATTGATACGCCACCTGTCCTATTCTGGACAATATCTAAAAAGGTCCACAATATTGGGGTGCTAACTTAGCACAACTTCCTAATCTCAAGGAACTCTTTTTAGGCCTTACCTTAATAAAGACATGTTCACCTACCTGGAACTCTTTTTGAGTTCTTTTAAGATCTGCTTGACTTTTCTGTCTGTCTTGCGCAACTTTCAAGTTACCTTGACCCTGTTTTACAATTAAATCCATATCTTTTAGTAGTTCAGGTCCTAATACTAACCTGTCAACTGGATTACTCCATGAGATGGGGGTATTGCACTTCCTGCCATACAAAATTTCAAATGGGTTGTATCTTGCTGAAGCTTGGTAGTGATTGTTGTAAGCAAACTCTACTAGGTGTAAGTAATTTTCCCATTTACCTGGTTGTTCCTTAACATACATTTTGAGCATATCTTCCAACACTTGATTCACTCTTTCAGCCTGTCCATCTGTATGGGGATGAAAAGAGGTACTGAAATTTAAAGCAGTATTCAGTCCTTTAAACAAAGACTTCCAGAAATTGCCCGTAAACTTAGGATCTCTGTCTGAAATTATAACTTTCGGTATTCCGTGTAAACTAAATATTTGTTTCATGAATATATCAGCAATATTAGCAGCCTTGTAAGTGGTTTTTACAGGTATAAAATGAGATGCGTTACCAAGTTTATCAACGACTACCATTATCGAGTCATTCAGATTTTGATTTCCAGGTAGACATGTAATAAAATCAAGACTGATTATTTCCCACTTCCATCTAGGGATAGGTAATGGCTGAAGTAATCCATATGGATGTTGGCCTTTAGTATTAACTTGTTGACATTCAAAACACTTGGCAATGTATTCTTCCAATTCATTCTTCATGTTTGGCCAAAAATAATCCTTCTGTAGCATGGTTATAGTCTTTTGATAACCAGGATGTCCTAAGTAAGGAGTCTTATGAATTTCATTTAAAATTAGTAACTTAATGTTTGGTACATTAGGTATATACAGCCTATCTTTATATAGTAATAATCCTTTTTCGTTTAGACTATACCCTGTACTTAAACTTTCAGTTAAATTTTCTATTACTTTTGCTTGTAATTTCTGATAGTTTTCATCCAATCTTACTCCTTCCTCTAGCTGTTCTTCTAAATGTGTTTTATAAGTGTTGATTGCTGCTACAAAATTTAGTTTTGCATTTCTGCTTAGAGCATCAGCAACCTTATTTTATTTTCCCTTAATATGTTGGATTTCAAAATCGTACTCGCCAAGCAAAGCTAGCCACCTAACTTGCCTTGCGTTTAAGTTAGGTTGATCCAACAAATATTTTAATCATTTATTATCTGTCATTAATATAAACTTTCTTCCGATTAAGTGATGGCACCACATCTTCAAGGCATGTATGACGGCATCCAACTCTAAGTTGTAGCTTGCATAGTTCTTCTCACGAATCTTAAGCTTCCTAGACTCATATGCAATGAAGTGTCCTTCTTGAGTTAAAACTCCACCTAGACCATCGTTGCATGCATCAGTACATACTATAAAATCTTTATTAGGATCAGCAATTTTTAAGATTGGTGCAATAGTTAATAATGTTTTTAACCTTCTAAAACTTTCTTCACACTTTTGACTCCACTCGAATTTCTTCCATTTCTTCTGTAAATAAGTTATGGGATTTGAAATTCTTGAAAAGCCTTCAATGAATCGTCGATAATAACCAGTAATTCCCATGCATGACCCTAAGTCAGTTACGTCCTTTAGGACTGGCCATTATTCAATTGCTTTTATCTTTTTTGGATCAACTGATATCCCTTCTTTAGTTACTACATGGCCCAAGTACTGTATTTTATCCTTAAAGAAATCACACTTACTAAATTTTGCATAAAGTTGATGTTCTCGTAATTCTTGTAAAACAATTTTTTAGTGCTTCTCATGTTTTTCTTTAGACTTAGAATAAATTAGAATGTCGTCAATGAATACGACCACGAATTTATCAAGGTACTTATGCAATACATTATTCATTAGGCACATGAAGACAGCCAAGGAATTTGTAAGCCCAAATGGCATAACAACAAACTCATAGTGACCATATCTGGTCCTAAAAGTTGTTTCAAAGATGTCTTCATCTTTGATTCGGACTTGGTGATAACCAAATCATAAATCAATCTTCGAAAATATAGTCATTCCATGTAGTTGATCAAACAGATCATCTATGCGGGGTAACGGATTGTTACAGTTGATTTTATCACACATGGTGGATCACACCTTTATGGCCTTCCCTGTCCCTCTGCAGACTCTTTGGACCCCATGGACCATTTTTGTACCTTTGATGTTTCCAATATCATCCCTAAAAACATGTCTTATTTGCGATACGTGACTTTTAAACCTATTCTCGAGTATATACGCGAATTTGACCCTCAAACCCGCATACATCGGGATGTGTGCAAAAGGCCAAATAGTTTTGGAGTTTTCCTTGATGTGGATCCAAGTCACTTGTCTCTTGCCCTTTCATATGCCTTGAGATTGCTCGGATTTGACCTTCCATTACCCCATTGAAGCATTATATAAGGAACCCTTTGGATACATTGAAAGGGGGGAATTGAAGAGCAAGAAAACTATAGTCCATTGTTTCCGGAGCTTATACTTGAGTCTGCATCCCTTTTTCCCTTGGAGCACTTTGTGTTCCTCCCAATCTTGCCTTTGCTTGTGAGCTTGCTATCGAGAGATGGAGGATTGAAGTGGTGGAGGCCCAAGTGGAGGACTCAGTTTCTTCGATTCGCAGATGTGCCGACAGAAGTTGTCACTATTGTAATCTTTGTTTTATATTAATAGAAATATATTTTCCTGTCCAATAATGTGTGTTTAAATGAGTATTGAATATATGGATGCTTTTAAATGCTTATATGTTATTGATTATATATGCTAGAGTAGGTCTAACACAATTCTATATAGCATGCTTGTCTTTTTTGCTAGATGTTCAGAGAGAAAATTAATTATACAAGCGAGAGTGGACAAGCTCAACGGGGATCTACATCAAACGTCAGGAATAAGGTATGTTTTGAGATCCTTTAGTGTTAGATATTTGGTTTCTCTTGCATATAAGAAAGGATTGATTTCTGCGGTTATTCTGTCTGTTGTGGTACCCCAAGCCATAGGAACTTTTCTTCGTAACACAGATATCTGTTTTTAATGGTCATTTTATTAAGTTGACGGTAATCTATACATAAACTTATAGTACCATCCTTCTTTTTAACACAAATAACAGGTGCTCCCCAAGGAGACACACTGGGTCTAATATAATTCTTATCAATAAGTTCTTTTAACTGTGATTTTAATTCATTTAATTCCAATATATTCATCTGATAAGGGGCATTTGAGTTGGACACTACACCAGTTACTAACTCAATAGTGAAGTTTAACTCCCTCTTCGGAGGCAGACCCAGAATTTCTTCCAGAAATAAATCCGAATACCTTCTCAGGATTGGAGTATCTTCCAGTCTTAGCTTATCTTCATTATTAGCATGTTCTTCATTAATTATAGTTACAGTAAAGGCTTTACAACCCTTCCGAATAGCTCTCTTTAATTGCAAAGCAGATATTTGTCTGATAGTTGTTTTCCTAGGGATTCATCTTACGTTTATTGTTTCTCCTTCATTATTCACGCAAGTAAAAGTTTTATCAAAATAGTTCAGAACTACTCTATGTTGTTCTAACCAGTCCATACCAATTAACATATCATCAGAACCTAAAGGAAGTACATTAAAATTCATGGAGGTTTCAAATTGATCCATGTTTGCAGTAAAATCCTTTACAAAACAAATCACTTTTCTTTTTGCGCAAGTAGCTAGTTGAACTAACCATGACTTTGCGAATTTCTCTACTGATAACTTGCATTTTTCTACTAAATAGGGAGAAATATAACTTAAGCTATCCCCTGGGTCAATTAAATTAGATATAGGTGTTTGATTCAGCTGACCATCCACTTCCACCATGGAAATTTGATAATTCGCCTACCTGTTTTCCAGTGCTGCGTTGATCCAAGGAATTGTCCTTGCTAGATCACCAACAGTCATCTCCTCCTGCACTGTATATATGTTGCTGACAGTCTTCTTCCGGTTGGGGCAAACTGATGCATAATGAGGACCATTACATTCCCAACATTTTACTGGTTATTTTCGTTCATTATTCTTGGTGTAATTACTGTGATTATTAACAGGTTCTTTATTTCTAGGGCCATTTGGATTTAACTGTGAATTACCTTTATTCCCTTGGAAATTTTTATTAGGAAAATTACGTGTGTTATTATTCCTAAAATTGCGGTTAGGTATGAAACCTTTCTTCTTCTGTTCAAACTTATTAGATCTTTTAGCCTTCCAGTTTGACATACTTTCCTTTTTGTGATTCCACTAATAGCAAAAATTCACCTTTCGCATAGCCTCCTCTAAGGTTTTTGGATTGTCATATTCAATTCTGTCTTTTATATGAAAAGGTAAACAGCTTAGAAACCATTGTATCTTAGGCTTCTCATCCCTAATGTAAGGCACGTATCGTAGCAGACTTAAAAATTTATTGTTTAATTCTTTCATGTTCATTGTTCTCATATTTAGTTCATTAAATTCCTTAGCTCGCTCTTCATAGTACTGTTCTGACAAGAATTTCTTTTTAAAATATTTCTTAAAGGTACTCCAATTAATGTTCTTTTCCCTAATATACTTTACTCATTTTAGGTCCTACCACCCAATATCTACCTTCCCAGTTAGGTTGTAAATGGTCATTCTTGCTTTTATCTTATTAGAGTAATTGTAGATTTGAAAATATTTCTTCATCCTAGAAAGCCATGATTCAGCCTCTTCTCCCTTCTCAGTTTCACCACTGAAAGTTGGTGGTTTTATTTTCTTAAATTCTCCTGAAATTTCTTCGTAAGGCTTAAATTTTATTTTTCTTAAATGATGATTATCTTCACTACTATCACTAGTATACTGATATATCTTCCTATATGGATCACCATAAATCTTAGGGGATGAACTACTTTCGATTTTAGACTGTTTATACTTTTTGCTTTTGTGTTGGTTGGACATATCTTCAGATCCTGTTCGTTTATCTTTTTCTTCATTCTAAAATTTTTCCATTAAGATCTAATTCAGCTCCTCCCAAGCTCTCAGAATTCTTTCATTTTCCTTTTTTATTGTTTCCATCTCAGTTCTTAATTCTTTAACCATTTGTAATAATTCAGAAGAGTTATTAGTTATTTCTTCCTGAACTGGTTCTCTTCTAAAATCAGTTCACTCATTAAATGGGGATTCTTCATCTGCATATTCCTCAAGTCTTTCCATACCTGCAATTTAGCTCAGAAATTTTTCTGGAATAACATTTCAAAAAGAGAAAAATAGTAATCAGTATGCATGCATTAAATCTATTGTTTAACTATGCGGGTTGAGCCTCATTCAAGCCTAGTGTCTGAACTTGGGCTTTGATACCACATGTAATACTCCAAAAATTCATAAAAATTTAAAAAATTTCATATAACATTAAATGTTTGCAATCGTCGCTACTGAGGAACATTTAACAGTTACGGTTAACCTAAACTGGCTTATACTGGAACTAATTCTTTTGTTAATTTCTAGTTCTGCATACTTAATTGTTTGTTTTTGTAAATCATTATTAAGGATTTGATTTAGCAGGTTATGATTTGGAACAACAAGAATTGAAACATCTGTTTAATTACTAGTGCTAAGTTTTTTCTTTACTGTTTTGTGAAAATATGAAGGAACTTCAGTTGAGATCGAGGCTTACTTAGCTTTTTAGCTAATGCAGTGAAGTGATGCTTCTTTTACAGGTCATTTACAGGTAAGACTTTTTGTTACCAGTACCGGATCGAGATTATTATCTCAACTAGCATAAAATATAATGCTAGTAATTTTATTTACCTACAGCTTTTATCAAATGGATGAGGTACCGTTGATCTATAAATTTATGTTTTAAATAGTTTATGGTAAACATAAGTGTTTAGTAATATGAACATAGTCCATATTTCTTCCATTTCGCTATAAGTATAGCTTATTTATTTAACTTCCATCAATCTATTATCAGTTTTGCTTCTTTATTTAACTCTAGTGAAAGGTAATTATATAGCAGATTCCTTTATGTTTATTTACTTGATGCTGAGGTAGCTCAAAAGTATTTGTTTTCAACAATAAACGAGTTAAATAAAGTTAGGTAAACCTATGATCTAAGTATAGTCATAAATTACCTTAACTGGTAATCACACCTAGCAATAAAACCTAGTGCATAAGACAGTTTTTCTAACAGTTCTAGTACTTACCAAATGGAGATGGAATAATACAAGTTTTATATTTTAAAACAATAGCATTATTGCTATTTGGATAAAGAAATAAAAGATTACTATCTACAAAATAATCTAACTAACTTAACCTTTTTATATTATCTTCATCTCACAAGGTGATATATGGATCTAAGTTTAATACCTAGATTAACAAAAATCAAACTAAACATCATCTTAGGTTTACAAGAACACAAACATAAAATATTAAGCCTTTTACAAGGTATTTTACAATGCTATGGTTTCTCCTAAATTGTTGTTTATTATTCTAACCAAGTTAATGTTTTTCTTTCATAAGTTCTTTCCCAAATCCATGGTTGATAGAAATATAACCCTGGTATAAGCATGGACTATTTCCTAAGGTTGTAAAACATGGATAAATACCTATTTACAGTTTCTATCTTCCTTACAATACTCGTCAGGGTTTAAATATATTAAGTGTTTTATATGTAAAGAAATGTCATAAGCATGGTTCCTTTATAAAATTGTTAATGTGTGCAAGCTACTCCAAGAGGTCTTCAAACTATAATATAAAACCCACTTCTCACAAAGAATTTGAATTCCACGTGGTCGTTAATCAATGGTTAGGTTTTTTTTTACCTTGGGGAAATATAAAACCGTTCTAAAACCCTAAAATCGCATTTTCCCTAATCTTCATATCTTTGCTGCGAAGTGGATGAGCTGCAGGCTCATGGATGCATGGCCTTACTGTCACTCGATTTTGTGTAAGCCTCCTTGCCAAAGACGTCTTTCTTCTGCGTAAAGAGGTTCATGTGGCCATTATCTTCCTCTAAGGGTGAGGTCGTTTTTCGCATTAAACTAACTTTGTGACTGTGTGGTCTTTGTCGTTATCACTATGCTCCTGCGCGAGCCATTCTTTGACACGGGTGCAGTGGTATAAACTTTGTTGTGTGAGTTTGGTTTTCGTTTTACCTTGGCGTTGGTTTGGGATTTTTCGTTAAGATTTCTTGACATCACTTCCATCGTTGCTCAACGTAATGGTTTCTGGTTTCTAGAGTCTGTTCTTATACCATTACAGGGAAAAGAATCCACTTCCAGGTAAGATATTCAGTTTTTAAACAGAGTTATAAATTCTTTTTGTACCATTCATAGGTTTATCTTCTTAGTTATTTATATGAGTTTCTAAATATTCAAAGATTTCACTGTGCAGATGCTTAAATTCGTAGAAGTTTGCTAGAAACCACTGAAGAAAACCCTACACAGACTCCACGCTGCGTGTCTACCCTGGTAAGCCTTGGTCTCACTTGAGGTTTCCCCTGCACTGGTGTATGGTGTTTTTAGTAGGTACTGTCCACTTGGTTTTTGGACTACTACTCGGTCGTGGATGCATTGTGGTCTGTTTGTTTGGATCGCCATGTGGCCGAGACTGTGATATGTTTTTAAGGAAACTTTGAGGCCCTAGTGGTTGTATCATGATGGAATTATTTTGTGGCTTTCACGGCCGTGACTTGGAAAAATTATGGGCCTTCTCAGTCGTAGTTTGATTTCAGTAAAGTTGTTTTTATACAGGCTTTTAAGCCGTGATTTAAGTTGTAAAAAGGCCATTAGGTCATAACCTCTAAGGTGACAGTAGTGGTTTTGATAATGATGATAGGGTTTTAGATGATGTCTATAAATTGATTAAGCTTTTAAGCTTACTGTTTTGTGACTTCTATATTCGAGAATAAATATATAATGCGGTTTTAAGAGAAAGATGGTATGTTGTGAGATTCTTATGGGTTCTAGTTTTTCTTCAAGTCTGTTTAAATTAACCCTAACAGAGTTATTGATACTAAATTTGATATTTGTTTTGATTATGTTTAAAAGTGAAAAGAAATGTTCATACAGTTGGTTTTTAGAATATAATTTGATTTTTATTGTAATAACAATTTCTTCGGTAAATGGATAGAAGAAAGGTTGATTATACAACCTAAGTCTTTACTATATTTTCTGGGTTAATATATTTTGAAATGTCCTTTACTTATTTTCTTTTAGTTTATATTTATCAGAAAGTGTTAATACTGTTTCTTGTGGATAATGTATATAGTTTTATATATTCATTTATTAGATACTTATAGCTATACAACTGAAGTGTGTATGCTTTAATTAGTTTATGTGTGAAAATTGATAATTTCGATGCTAGTAAATAAGAAGGTAAAGATGGTCATATTTGATGTTTTTTCTTCAAAATTGGTTTTATTTATAAAACCCTAATTACTCTTAGATTAATACATAGTTAGTATTGATTACAATAATATTCTAGTTTCATTTTACTTAGTTTAATGATGAAAGTATCTCAGTAAACTTCTAGCCTTATTTACCGTTTCTTTAAGTTAACCCTGCTTATTTATTTTCTTGTTTTTATAATGTCTTTTGGTTTACTATGATAAAATGCTTATAGTATATATCCTATCTACTATGTAAGTAAATATAGAGACTATATGTGTGTGTGTGTGTGTGTGTGTTTATCTTTCCTAGAGATAGATTTGTCTATGTTATTACAAAGTACTATGTCTAAGTAAAAACATCTAAAATAGAAAGGAAAAACATTCATATGAATAACTCTTATGAAACCTGTAGAAGGTAATAAAACACATTCATGCATACTTCATTCGATTCTTTATCTGAATTTAATCTAACCTGCTGTACTAGAGTACTACCTTTAAAAAGGTGTGGAAAAATACAGTTAGGTATTCTTTTAATCTATCAGTAAAACTGGAAATTCTTCTAATCATTTACCTTAATCTATCTAATCCATCATTTAACTATCTTTTCACAATAAAATTATTTCATTAACTAACCCTAAAAACAACAGTACAAAAGCATAACATATTATTTCCTAAACTCAATCCTTCCAGATAACAATAAACAATTAGAAAGCTAGATAAATCATGTAGAACCTGAAAATGTAGAAGAAGTGACAACAACTTAAGGAATCTATTCCTCCCAACCAACTCCTGGAGAAAGCTGAACTACAATTCTTAGGACATTGACATTGATAGCTCCTTCCAACAGATCGAGCCTGGAGCCAGATCAATCCCCTGGTTGGACAATACGTCTTCCTTAGAGTTAAATTCATAGTATATATGTTGACAAGGCAAAGTGGGAAATTCATCCAGCAACTTTCTGACTCTACCAATCTAATGGGAGAGAACAAGGGACTGTAAATTATGTGTATGCATCACCCATTCAATGATAACATGTGAGTCACTAAAGACAAGTTGCATCCCCATTCCCAGACCTAGTGTTAGTAGTCATATGCGAATACCAGAACCGAGACGAGTGACCATAGGGAATACCACTTATATCCCTTCACATGTCCCTTCATCCTCCATTCCTACTCCTTCGAATGCATGTTTGACAACCCTTCCTCCCCCTCATTCACGTGGTCCTTCAAGGCATGTGACATTGATAGTTCCTTCCAACAGATCAATCCTGGAGCCAGATCAATCCCCTGCTTGGACAATACGTCTTCCTTAGAGTTAAATTCACAGTATATATGTTGACAAGGCAAAGTGGGAAATTCATCCAGCAACTTTCTGACTCTACCAATCCATTGGGAGAGAACAAGGGACTATAAATTGTGTCTATGCATCACCCATTCAATGATAACATGTGAGTCACTAAAGACCAGTTGCATCCCCATTCCCAGACCTAGTGTTAGTAGTCATATGCGGATACCAGAACCGAGACGAGTGACCATAGGGAATACCACTTATATCCCTTCACATGTCCCTTCATCCTCCATTCCTACTCCTTCGAATGCATGTTTGACAACCCTTCCTCCCCCTCATTCACGTGGTCCTTCAGGGCATGTGACATTGATAGCTCCTTCCAACAGATCGATCCTGGAGCCAGATCAATCCCCTGCTTGGACAATACGTCTTCCTTAGAGTTAAATTCACAGTATATATGTTGACAAGGCAAAGTGGGAAATTCATCCAGCAACTTTCTGACTCTACCAATCCAATGGGAGAGAACAAGGGACTGTAAATTGTGTCTATGCATTACCCATTCAATGATAACATGTGAGTCACTAAAGACTAGTTGCATCCTCATTCCCAGACCTAGTGTTAGTATTCATATGCAGATACCAGAACCGAAACGAGGGACCATAGGGAATACCACTTATATCCCTTCACATGTCCCTTCATCCTCAATTCCTACTCCTTCGAATGCATTTTTGACAACCCTTCCTCCCCCTCATTCACATGGTCCTTCGAGTTAGAATGTTGCTACTAGTAATGTTCGTACTGCGACTACTCGTACAGGAGTATCTCAGAGTCAAGTATCTCCTGTTGTCTCAGGAGGTCATATTCCTATTTCTGGATCATCTTACGGTCCATCACATGGAGTTCCCCATATCCCTACTTATGGAGCTTCTCATGGGATCTCCCATGAGACATCTTATGGAGCTTCTCATGGACAATCTTATCAGTACGGGTATCAACAACCTGCTTACTCCTCTAATTATGGCTTTGTAGCACCGCATAGTCAATGTACACCACATCATAATGCTTCCATGCAGCCCTACACAAGTCAAACGGGAGGAGGATATTATGGCCAAGGCCATGGTATTTACAGTAGTCAGCCTTATATGAACCAAAAATATCAGGGAGTGTGGCATAGACCAGCTCAACCTAGGCTCCCTTTCCTCGCAACATTAAATTTACCTGACTTATCGAGACTAATGAATGATCCGGTATCTCATGATTTGGCTTGGCTGGCTGTCCCTACCAATATTTCCTAAGACATTCCCAAATTTGAGGGAAAACCAGGAGAAGATCCTAGTGAACATGTCACTGCCTTTCACCTTTGGTGCTCTTCCAACTCCTTACACGATGACTTGATCCGGTTAAAGCTATTTCAACGCACCCTCATCGGGCCTGCAGTGAAATGGTACATAGAGTTACCAAGGGGGGCATTCGTTTTGTTCGATGACCTTGCTATGACTTTCCTCAATCACTTCCAGCTATAAGTGTGTTACGAAGTTGGTACAAAACTCTTGTCAACATTTCGGCAAGAACAAGCCACACATATCTCGGACCATATCCAAGAGTGGTGTAGACAGAATAGGTTGATTAAAGCTTTCATACCACCGGAGTTTCTCCTTGAGTGGTTCCTTAAATCGTTGCTACCTTACATCGCGAAGGATGTTTCTACATCCGGAGTTCAAAATGAGGAACAAGCAATTTTTAGGGCACGGGAATTGGATTTGATTTATGCTCAATCCGGACTATTATATGAGATCATACCTAACGCTCTGTGTTCTAGTTTCGATCCCAAGATCAAGCCTGGACCACATGCCGATGGAATTCAGGGTTGTACAAGTGCCAAACCTGTGGATTCGGTTGTGAAACAAGTGACTCAATTGTCTATCAATCAATCCATGTCGGGACAAGCTACGGCTTCATCTCAACCCACCCAAACGACGAGTGTACTTTCTGTGCAATCGGACCAGAAGGGCAACCAACAGCCCAAAAGGTATAAGAAAAAGGGTAAAAACAATCGTCAGGGTGGGAACAAGAACGAAAATGCCAATTTTAATGACAAGAAGGACCGTAATGCTGGGGGGGACAAGCAGTCTAAACGTAAGGTTAAGTTTCCTTGCAAATTGTGTAAGGATGACCACCTCACTCACTTGTGCCCTCGTATGGAAGACACCTTGAGGTTCATAGCACAGGGCCCAGCTGTGCTGACCAATCCCTTACCCCATAATAAAAATATGAACACGAGGACCCATGATCCTCATTTTGCGTAGGGTGGAGATCAAAATCTGCTAAAAACCAATACTAGTCATGGGTGCATCAACATGGTGCATGCTACTAAGGTTGTGACTCATGCGAAAGATTATGGTTCGTCACAACCAGACCTTCAGAAGGAACCTCCTCCTACCGAGAGTCCTTTGCGTATTGAAAATCCTACAAATAAACCTGAGATTGCACCTCGCATTCCTAAGGGAGTCCTAAAGCGTTCGGGGCACAATCCTAATGCCTGAGCCGCCCAAAACTATTCTATTGTCGAGGATTTGGGCCAAACTCCTTATGCGATGTCTGCACTTGAAGTACTTCAGAGTTATTCGTCGTGAAGGAAATCTTTGCTTTCTGCTCTTTGGGTGAATGATGGTAACTCTTCTTCCGTCATCAAATTTGAAACCATGGGACTCCAGCCTCGCTTGCCTTACTACATGTCTCTCTTGATTCATGTAGAATGTCTTAACATGACCATCAAACGCACTGTGATTGACGAAGGCATTGCTGCTTCCGTGATGTCTTTGTCGTGTTGGAAGGGTTTGGGTTCTCCCCATTTATCTAAATCTGCTACCATGTTGACTGCCTTTTATGGTAGATCATTTCGGCCGCACAAAATTATTCCTTCTCTTAAAGTCCGTTTGGGAGGGAAGACCATTGCAATCGAGTTCGAGGTGGTTGATGCGCCCCTTGATTACAATATTTTACTGGGTCAGAATTGGATGTATAGTATGCAAGCCGTAGCCTCTTCTCTATTTCGAGTTGTATGCTTTCCATTTAATGGGAATATTGTTACGATTGATCAGACATCATTCAAAAATTTGAGTGTTAATGCATCATCGGGAGCTTCTATCCCGATTATCGACCACTCTCAGCCGGCAACTGGGAGTGTGGGTGTAGGTATGTATCCATCCCTTATGGGGACATTTAGTTGTCCTACACCCATCCTTATGATTGGATCTAGTTTCGATGGGGCTTCATCTTCATTGAATTCATTGTCTTTTCGCACTACCCATATGGAAGATCCTTGGAATCTTCCTACACCGAGTCCTTATAATGGACCTACCGAAACAGACGTGCCACTGATTGCAGCAATGATAGCATATCAAGCGAATATTGATTGTGTTGCAGATCCTAGTCCTTCCTCTTTGCGAACGGAGGAGGAGGACCCGTATGTGCTGCCTACATGGGCAGTTGAGTCCTCTCATGCACATGATTTCCTTGATAGTGTTTTTCCATTATATGAATCTATTATTGAGGCCATGTCTACGGTTGAGTCACCTTGGGAAGAGTTACATCATAGATCTTATTTTCTTCCCGAGCTTGACCGTCTGGAGCATGAGGACTTTAGGGAGGTTCTTAGCGAGAATATTGGTAGTCCCGTGGTTCCATTAAGCTCTCCTGGTCAGATGGCTGATGGGAACATGGTGAACATATCACCTACGATCCCTATCAATATCTCTCGCGATCCTGGCAAGATTGAGAATGTCTATATTGGGGCAGAATGCTCCCATGTTGAGATTCAGGAGTATATCGAGCTGTTCAAAGAATTTCGTGATATCTTTGCTTGGTCATACGAGGAAATGTCAGGAATCGACCCTCGTATTGCCGAACATGAAATTAAGACCTATCTGAATGCGAAGCCTGTTCGACAACGTTTGCGTGCAGTGAATCCTAGAAAAGCACCCACGATTAAGGCTGATATAGAAAAGTTGTTAAAAGTCAGTTTTATCTATCTCGTTCCCTTGACAGAGTGGGTTTCAAACCCTGTTCCGGTTGATAAGAAACAAGGAGCGATCTGTATATGCACTGATCTCCGCGATTTAAATCGTGCTTGTCCTAAGGATAACTTTCCCACACCATTTATTGATCAAATTTTGGATGAGTGTGCGGGATCAACACAAAACTGCATTTATTTGTCCTTGGGGTATGTTTGCATATCGAAAGATGGATTTCGGTCTTAAGAACACCGGAGCCACATTTCAGCGGGCTATGACCTTGATTTTTCACGATCTCAAATCGATTATTGAAGTCTTTTTGGATGACCTTGCTGCTCATTCTCGACTGAGAGTGTGTCATTCCTACCATTTGAGATTAGTATTCGAAAGATGCCGCCACTACCAGGTTAGGTTAAATCCTCATAAGTGCATCTTTTGCGTGAAGTCTCGTCGCTTGCTAGGATTCATTGTTTCCAAGGAGGGTATAAGATTCGATCCCTTAAAGGTTGAGGCAATACTTCAATTGTCTCCCCCAAGAAATATTAGACATCTTCAATGTTTGCAAGGTATGGAAAACTTCTTACGGAGATTTGTGGTTAACTTTTCCAATTTGACTAAAGGCTTTATGCATCTTTTAAAGAAGGACACTACCTTTTGCTGGGATGAGCGAGCCTAGGAGTCCTTTGATGCTCTTAAGCGAGCCTTATCATCGACCCCCGTGCTTAGTCCACCTGACTATAGCCGTGACTTTTTTATTTATGTGGCTACGTCAATGGAGACGATTAATATGGTTTTGGTTCAGGAGGATGAGGATCTCCATGAGCATGTCATATATTATTTGAGCCGGAACCTTATAGATGCGGAAATTCGTTATTCCCATGTGGAGAAACTTGCCTTAGCTACCATTCATGTAGTTCAGAGATTGAGACACTACATTCTCCTTCGCCAGACCTTGGTGGTAGCTCATGTCAATCCATTCCAGTTCGTACTCACTAGAAGGATGATTGGGGGAAAGTATAATAAATGGATTTTTATTTTGCAAGAATTCGATCTCAAGTTTGTTTCGGCGAAATCGAAGAAATCATTAATTTTTGCGGAGCTCATTTTTTATTTCCCGAGCAAGGAGGAGGAGGAGGTTTATGAAGATACAATTGTCGATGAGCATATTTTCCTTATCTCAACTTTGGATCCATGGTATCGGGATATTATCATATATTTACAAACGTTGAAGGTCCCTACTCAGCTTTCACGGGATGAGCGACGATGATTACGTCACGTATCTAAGAACTACCTTATAGTGGATAACACTTTGTGTCGCCATGGGGTAGATTCCATTTTACATCATTGTTTAACCCATGAGGAGGCTGAGGTTGTCCTGAATGATTGCCACGGAGGAGGGTGTGGTGGTCATTTATCTGGGCTTTCTACAGCCCAAAAAATCTTGAGAGCGGGATATTTTTTGCCATCAATCTTTAAATATTGTGTTAATACGGTCAAGAAGTGTCACCCTTGCCAGGTGTTTGCACGCAATATACACTCACATCCTGCCCCGTTACTTCCGATTATCATCGTCGGTCCCTTCACCAAGTGGGGGCTTGACTTCATGGATTGCAACCCAGCTTCAGCTGGGGGGCATCATCATATTATAGTGGCTGTTGATTATTTCATGAAATGGGCTGAGGCTATGCCCACAATTAAATCCGACGGTGAGACAGCCGCGCATTTTGTATTCAACCAAATTATTACTCAGTCTGGTATTCCGAAAGAGCTTGTCACTGACCATGGTAGGCACTTTCAGAATCGAATGATGGAAGAGTTGGCCTCAAAGCTAGGGTATAAGCAGGAGCACTCCTCTTTTTATTACCCTCAGGCGAATGGACAAGTTGAAGCAGTGAACAAATCACTTAAGTCCATTCTCCAATGAACCATCCCACAAGGCAAAATGAATTGGCATATCATGTTATATCCTGCTTTGTGGGCATATAGGACCGCGGTTAATACTGCCACTAGTTTTTCTCCATATCAGCTCGTACATGGAGTGGAGTCTGTTTTTCTAGTTGAATGCGAAATGCCTTCATTGAAGCTAGCTATAGAGCTTTTACCAGACACTTCCGCATTGGAGGAACGTTCATTCCACTTAGAGAAGCTTGATGAGGAGTGCCAAGATGCTTTAGTGGCTCTAGAGGTAAATAAGCATTGCGTTAAGGTCCAGTATGATAAGTCTATCCATCCGAGGAGGTTTAGTGAAGGATATTTGGTCCTTTTCTGGGATCAAGCTAAAGAACCCTTGGGGGAGGGAAGTTTAATCCCATGCGGCATGGTCCTTATGTGGTCAAACGTGAGTTAGAGAAGGGCACCTATGAGCTGGTAGATTATGAGGGGACAGCCTTGGAGGAGCCTAGAAATGGGCTCTATATTAAAAAATACTATGCATGATCTTCATCCAGGGTTGATTATTGTATATTATTGTACAGTTTTTTGCATAGTTAGGTTTTCTTATGGTGATTGGGTTTGTTGATTAGCTTTCGTTTCTTATGGAAGATTTCAATGGAGTATTCCGCTTACATAGGATTTGCTGATGGTGCTAGCCGCCACACTCAACACTCAGCCTCTACTGCTTGGGTGATTTATACTCCTACGGGTCGGGTATTTTCTTTAGGAGGCGTATGTTTACGACCTTCTTCGAACAATGTTGCTGAGTATAGTGTCGTTATCGAGCTATTATAGGATGCCATTTTACATGTGTTCTCTCTCTTGAGGCACGTCTTGATTTGCAGTTAATAGTGTCACATGTTAATGGTTTGTATCGTATTAGAGATCTGACTTTATTACGAAGATTCTTATGTGTGAGATTGTTAGAACAACAATTTGACAACATAACATACATACGTGTTCCAAGAATTTTTAATCAAGTTGCTCACTCATATGCTAACTATGTGTTAGATTGGAATTTGTTTCATAGACCATAAGCACACCACAAACATACATTTTTATACATGTAAATAAATAAAATCGATCATCATAAAAGTTTTTCATTAAACATCCAAAATGTGACGTCATAATACATAAGTGTCATAATACAAAAATGGGGCTTCCGAGCCACCAAAAAATAATACACGGTACTACAAAAATGAATCACTCTCAAGTCTCTAAGCCTGTGGAGGAGGAGGGGGGTTCTGATCATGGTAGCACACCATGACTCTAGCTAGTCATCAGAATAACTGAACCCATGCTCGTGGTACACCAACCACCTAACGCTGCATGGCCTCAGGCAAGTCCTCAACTTGCGCCATGGGTACCCGGTGTGTCAATCGTACAAATTTTGTGTGGATGCTTTGGAGCGTCTGCTCTGCATCCACACCCATGATATCATCTCCTCTTCCCCTTCGTCTATGACAAGGGAAGCCGCCAGGCCGCCGTGGTCCAACATCTGCATACATATGACAGGTTGTCACTATGTTTCGTCACACCAAAACATGTCTTTTGAGTCTATATATCCAAAAACACAAAAAAATTAATAATTCAAAAAAAAACTTAAAAATAGGGTTTGGGATTCGTTACCAATATCACCGTATGTTGCTCCTAGTGGTAGGGGCATGTTAGGATCTCCCCAAAAATCTATCCCTGCATAGGGGTAATCATTGATGGCAATGATCTGCCACCGCCACCATGGAAAGAAATCAGCTGGGTAGGGGTTGGACGCCCTACCTCCGCCCAGTTTGCGCATAGCATCTGCCCAACATCGTTGGGCCGGATCTCGAACCTCGTGAGGAGGAACATCAGCTCTAGGTCTTAGCCCCGAAACATGCTCAAAGAAGAACGTGCTCAGTATACTGCCGAAACCGAAGTTTCGTACCCTGCCCATCTTGCAGTCACTGAGCTGCTGCTTCATGTTACTCAATAGCACAGTACTCCAATCGTAAACTATGGGTCTCATGCACTCCACCGCATAGAACATCAATGGCTGCGAGTCCTGGTGGAGTGATGCTAGACCAGCTATCCTGCCAAGTGCCAATAGTATGGCATTCACTCCTAGCACCTGGATGGAGTTTGTCAGGATTTGACTCCCAACCTTTTCCATGTCCAGAAAATAGTATACTGCAATGTACTCATCAATGGTGAGGCCACCTTCGGGCCCATGAGAGCGTAGTTTCACCACCTCTCCCCATTGGGACATTCCAGTAATGAAGTATATGTCCTCCACCTCTATAGTGAGGGAAATCCCGTCGATATGAAAGGACTCTGAGTCTAGAACCTAGTAGTCTACTAGCATCTGCAGGAGTCTTGGTTTGGCCCTCAGGCTTCCAAGACACCAAAACTTGTATAACCCACATGCACGTAGAGCTTGTTGAGCCATCAAATCACCTCAAACAGCCTCTTCTACGTCTCCATGTTCCCTCTCCCTCCATTCTAGAACCATCCTGCACATTTAAAATAATTTTTGGTCAATTTATACCTTAAAAAACCATGTGCGCGGCTGCATACATGACTGTTTGCAAAATAGTCGTGTATGTACGCGGGTTTGGGAGGTTTTTCCGCGTATAGCCAGCCTTATACGCAGAAAAAGTCTTGATTTTCGTGTGGGCCAAAATGACCAATTTAGACTGGCCTAGAAATCAATTTTCACCATGGAAAATGAAAAAATTTACATGAAAATGGAAGAGGAGGACATGAGAAGTTACCTGGAACAAACGGTGTTGAATTTCTCCGGACGAAGCTCCCGGAATTCGCGTTTCAAGTTCTAAGCTCAAATGGGTAAAAATTTCAAATGATATGTAATTTTTGAATTTTTAACTATTTATAGAAAAAAATTGAAATTTTTGAAATTTTTTACCCCCTTTCTATAGTTTTGAACCGTTTCTGACCACTTTGGACCGTTTTGGACTAATCTGATGATGTAGGAGTCTGTTTTGAGCGTCGTTTCGACCATTGTTTTGACCTGTTCGTGCCGCTTTCAAGTATTATGTCTAAACTGGCATATAGGTTAGATTTCACATCCGTGTGCATTTTGCATGACCTTATGACCATTTCATTATAACCTTAGGTACGAACCCATTCTATCTTGTCACGAAACCTTCTTGCCATTTTAGAAGTGACATGATGTGAATGGTAGAGCTTGACCATACATGGGTGCCCTAGTTAGCTTTTTTTTTTTACATTTGGTGCCCATGTTGACATTTTTCCCTTTAGGGTGTGGGAGTCCTTTGTATAGTATCGCCATGTCTTTGCGCAAGAGCCTCATACTTCTCTTGATATTTTTTCTAGCCTTTGTCCCTAGGACTCCCTTATGTCAAGTTGTAATTGCATTATCATGAGTTTTTCCTGCCTCATTGAGCCTTATGCCAGCTTCCCTAACTTTGATTATCAACCATATAGCCCAAGATTATCTCATGTCTAGCCATGTAGAGCCATTTTACATATCCTTTGCAGCTTGATTCCCCATTTTTACCAGGAGGGGACTCTCCCCCGATTGTCTTTATCCTACACATGTGTCCTTGCATTGAGCATAGGTATGTTCCACTGCTTGCAACTAGTTTTTTTTTCCCATTGACACTCATCTCCTCCTAGTCTGTAACTATAAAGCACTTTTATTATTTTTCAGGCTTTTCAAAATATTTGAAAAAGTCCCAAAAAATCAAAAAACCAAAAAGTCAAACAAGAAAAGATGTTATCTTTGGTAGTAGTCAAGTCGTGTTTCCTTCAAATAGAGCACTGTATATCACATCCATTGGTTAGGTTAATAGTTTGACTTTAGGAGCTGTACTTGTTTCTCTGAGTTTATCTCGACCGACTGGTTAAGATTCCAGTCCCTATGGAGCCTCTGTCGATGCCTCCTGTGTTGCAGAGATGTCCCAATTTTTTATATCGAGTCTATGCTACCTACATTCAGTCACCATTTGCCTTTATGCTCTTGTTTGAAGGAAGTTGAAACCTAAGTCCGTCGTTCCTCAGTTCTCTTGACTTTGCATGTCGGCCATTCGCGGTACTGATACTGGTTCGTTCACTTTATGATCGAGTCCTTCCACATTATACATCCTTGCTGAGTACCTCGTGTTGGATGATGAGGGATGCATTAATGCCCTCTGTCCAGTAGATTCCATCCCATCGACTTCAGATCATTTATTTTGGGATAGGAATCTAGAGTCATTTTTGAGTGCCTTAAGACTTGCAGTCATCAGTGGCAGGTTCTCTCACCATCAACAGTTTTGGGAATACATCAATGTCCCCTGATCGATGGATCTTTCAAGTGTTCGACCTCAACACATTTATTCACACTTGTTAGTTTGCACTCTAGTACCTTGATTCCCATTTTCATTATCGGTGGGTGATCTCGCGTC
>LPNX010115072.1:244805-255390 GCA_001517045.1 Pseudotsuga menziesii
CAGCAATTAGACGATGGACTACTATGTTCGACCTCGACACCCCTATTCACATAGTAGGACATGTACTCGTAACGGATTGTGTAGAAGACCTTCCAGATTGGTGGCATTTCATATATGCTACCTCCTTGATCGTGCTAGTGTTCATGAGATTTCAGCTCTCTTGACTTGATTCCAGTGTATGTCAGATATTTCCAGCCATTATGGAGATCTTAATCCATTGTATATCTTCAACTTTCATGGAGATCATGATCCTTTGTAGATATTCATCATGGAGATTCTGATCTATCTATATTGTACATGGCGATGACCACACATGTCATATTTTGTATCATGCCTATTCATGGCCATTGTACTCTTATGTATCCGAGACTGCTATATCTACTTGCAGTTATGTGCAGAGTTTGATCATTGTATTGTACTGTTGGATGGCTGGTTCTTCCACCTGATTCTTCATCACTCCACTTCTTGGATGGACTTATAATGTATTTTGGCCATCGTATGACCCCTCCGACCTCACACATTAGGGGGCATCTGTTACAGCTGATTTTACCACACATGGTGGATCACACCTTTATGGCCTTCCCTATCCCTTTGCAGACTCGTTGGACCCCATGGACCATTTTTGTACCTTTGATGTTTCCAAGATCATCCCTAAAAACATGTCTTATTTGCGATACGCAACTTTTAAACCTGCTCTTGCGTATATACGCAGATTTGACCCTCAAACCCGTGTACATCGAGATGTGTGCAAAAGGCCAAATAGTTTTGGAGTTTTCCTTGATGTGGATCTGAGTCACTTGTCTCTTTCCCTTCCATATGCCTTGAGATTGCTCGGATTTGACCTTCCATTACCCCATTGAAGCACTATATAGGGAACCCTTTGGATACATTGAAAGGGGGGAATTGAAGAGCAAGAAAACTATAGTCCATTGTTTTCGAAGCTTATACTTGAGTCTGCATCCCTTTTTCCCTTGGAGCACTTTGTGTTCTTCCCAAGATTTCCTTTTCTTGTGAGCTTGCTATCGAGAGATGGAGGATTGAAGTGGTGGAGGCCCAGGTGGAGGACTCAGTTTCTCCGATTCGCAAACGTGTCGATAGAGGTTGTCACTATTGTAATCTCGGTTTTATATTAATAGAAATATGTTTTCCCGTCCAATAATGTGTGTTTAAATGAGTATTGAATCCATGGATTCTTTTAAATGCTTATATGTTATTTATTATATATGCTAAAGTAGGTCTAACACAATTCTATATAGCATGCTTGTCTTGTTTGTTGAATGTTGAGAGAGAAAATTACTTATACAAGTGAGAGTGGAAAAGCTCAATGGGGATCTACATCAAACATCCGGAATAAGGTATGTTTCGAGATCCTTTAGTGTTAGATATTTGGTTTCTCTTGCATATAGGAAAGGATTGATTTCTGCGGTTACTCTGTCTGTTGTGGTACCCCAAGCCATAGGAAGTTTTCTCCATAACAAGGATATCTCTTTTTAATGCTCATTTTATTAAGTTGACGGTAATCTATACATAAACTTAGAGTACCGTCCTTCTTTTTAACAAAAATAACAGGTGCTCCCCAAGGAGATACACTGGGTCTGATATAATTCTTATCAATAAGTTCTTTTAACTGTGATTTTAATTCATTTAATTCCAATATATTCATCTGATAAGGGGCTTTTGAGCTGGGCACTGCACTAATTACCAACTCAATAGTGAATTCTAACTCCCTCTTCGGAGGCAGACCCGAAATTTCTTCCGAAAATACATCTGAATACCCCCTCAAGATTGGAGTATCTTCCAGTCTCAGCTTATCTTCGTTATTAGTATGTTCTTCGTTAATTATAGTTACAGTAAAGACTTTGCAACCCTTTCGAACAACTCTCTTTAATTGCAAAGCAGAGATTTGTGTTATAGTTGTTTTCCTAGGGATTCCTCTTACGTTTATTGTTTCTTCTTCATTATTCACGCAAGTAAAAGTTTTATCAAAATAGTTCAGAACTACTCTATGCTGTTCTAACCAGTCCATACCAATTAACATATCATAAGAACCTAAAGGAAGTACATTAATCTTCACAGAGGTTTCAAATTGATCCATATTTACAGTAAAATCCTTTACAAAACAAATCACTTTTCTTTTTGCGCAAGTAGTTAGCTGAACTAACCATGACTTTGCAAATTTCTCTACTGATAACTTGCATTTTTATACTAAATTGGGAGAAATATAACTTAAGCTAGCCCCTGGGTCAATTAAAATAGATATAGGTGTTTGATTCAGCTTAACTTCCACTTCCACCACGGAAATTTGATAATCCGCCTACCTATTTTTCAGTGCTGCATTCATCCAGGGAATTGTCCTTGCTAGATCACCAATAGTCATCTCCTCCTGCACCATATGTACGTTGCTAACAGTCTTCTTTCGGTTGGGGCAAACTGATGCATAATGAGGACCATTACATTCCCAACATTTTACTGGTTATTTTTGTTCATTATTCTTGGTGTAATTACTGTGATTATTAACAGGTTCTTTATTTCTAGGGCCATTTGGATTTAACTGTGAATTAACTTTATTCCCTTGGAAATTTTTATTAGGAAAATTACGTGTGTTATTATTCCTAAAACTGCGGTTAGGTACGAAACCTTTCTTCTTCTATTCAAAATTATTAGATCTTTTATCCTTCCAGTTTGACATACTTTCCTTTTTTTTATTCCGCTCATAGCAAAAATTCGCCTTTCGCGTAGCCTCCTCTAAGGTTTTTGGATTGTCATATTCAATTTTGTCTTTTATATGAAAAGGTAAACAGCTTAGAAATCGATGTAACTTAGGCTTCTCATCCCCAATGTAAGGCACGTATCATAGCAGACTTAAAAATTTATTGTTTAATTCTTTCATGTTCATTGTTCCCATCTTTAGTTCATAAAATTCCTTAGCTCACTCTTCATAGTACTGTTCTGACAAGAATTTATTTTTAAAATATTTCTTCAAGGTACTCCAATTAATGTTCTTTTCCCTAATACCATTTACTTGTTTTAGGTCCTGCCACCCAATATCTACCTTCCCAGTTAGGTTGTAAATGGTCATTCTTGCTTTTAGCTGATTAGAGTAATTGTAGATTTGAAAATATTTCTTCATCCCAGACAGCCATGATTCAGCCTCTTCTCCCTTCTTAGTTTCACCATTGAAAGTTGGTGGTTTTATTTTCTTAAATTCTCCTGAAATTTCTTCATAAGGCTTAAATTTTCTTTTTCTTAGATGATGATTATCTCCACTACTATCACTAGTATACTGATATATCTTCCTATGTGGATCACCATAAATCTCAGAGGATGAACTACTTTTGATTTTAGACTGTTTATACTTTTTTCTTTTGTGCTGGCTAGACATATCTTCAAATCCTGTTCGTTTATCTTTTTCTTCATTCTGAAATTTTTCCATTAAGATCTGATTCAACTCCTCCCAAGCTCTTAGAATTCTTTCATTTTCCTTTTTGATTGTTTCCATCTCAGTTCTTAATTCTTTAACCATTTGTAATAATTATGAAGAGTTATTAGTTATTTCTTCCTAAACTGGTTCTCTTCTAAAATCAATTCGTTCATTAAATGGAGATTCTTCATCTGCATATTCCTCAAGTCTTTCCATACCTGCAATTTGGCTCAGAAAATTTTTCTGGAATAACATTTCAAAAAGAGAAAAATACTAATCATTATGCATGCATTAAATCTACTGTTTATCTATGTAGGTTGAGCCTCATTCAGGCCTAGTGTCTGAACTTGGGCCCCGATACCACATGTAATACTCCAAAAATTCATAAAAATTTAAAATTTTTCATATAACATTAAATGTTTGCAATCGTCACTACTGAGGAACATTTAACGGTTAACGGTTAACCTAAACAGGCTTATACTTGAACTAATTCTTTTGTTAATTTCTAGTTCCGCATACTTAATTGTTTGTTTTTGGAAATCATTATTAAGGATTTGATTTAGCAAGTTATGATTTGGAACAACAAGAATTGAAACATCTGTTTAATTACTAGTGCTAAGTTTTTTTTTTACTGTTTTGTGAAAATATGAAGGAACTTCAGTTGAGATCAAGGCTTACTTAGATTTTTAGCTAATGTAGTGAAGTGATGCTTCTTTTACAGGTCATTTACAGGTAAGACGTTTTGTTACCAGTACCGGATCGATATTATTATCTCAACTAGCATAAAATATAATGCTAGTAATTTTATTTACTTACAGCTTTTATCAAATGGATGAGGTATCGTTGATCTATAAATTTATGTTTTAAATAGTTTCTGGTAAGCATAAGTGTTTAGTAATCTAAACATAGTCCACATTTCTTCCATTTCGCTATAAGTATAGCTTATTTATTTAACTTCCATCAATCTATTATCAGTTTTGCTTCTTCATTTAACTCTAGTGAAAGGTAATTATATAGTAGATTCCTTTATGTTTATTTACTTGATGCTGAGGTAGTTCAAAAGTATTTGTTTTCAACAATAAACAAGTTAAATAAACTTCGGTAAACCTATGATATATGTATAGTGATAAAGTACCTTGACTGGTAATCACACCTAGCAATAAAACCTATTTTATAAGACAATTTTTCTAACAGTTCTAGTACTTACCAAATTGAGATGGAATAATACAAGTTTTATATTTTAAAACAATAGCATTATTGCTATTTGGATAAAGAAATAAAAGATTACTATCTACAAAATAATCTAACTAACTGAACCTTTTATATTATCTTCATCTCACAAGGTGATATATGGATCTAAGTTTAATACCTAGATTAACAAAAATCAAACTAAACATCATCTTAGGTTTACAAGCACACAAACATAAAAGATTAAGCCTTTAACAAGGTCTTTTACAATGCTATGGTTTCTCCTAAATTGTTGTTTATTATTCTAACCAAGTTAATGTTTTTCTTTCATAAGTTCTTGCCCAAATCCATGGTTGATAGAAATATAACCCTAGTATAAGCATGGACTATTTCCAAAGGTTGTAAAATATGGCTAAATACCTATTTACAGTTTCTATCTTCCTTACAATACTCGTCAGGGTTTAAATATATTAAGTGTTATATATATAAATAAATGTCATAAGCATGGTTCCTTTATAAAATTGTTAATGTGTGCAGGCTACTCCAAGTGGTCTTCAAACTATAATATAAAACCCACTTCTCACAAAGAATTTCAATTCCATGTGGTCGTTACTCGATGGTTAGGTTTTTTTTACCTTGGGGCAATATAAAACTATTCTAAAACCCTAAAATTGCATTTTCCCTAATCTGCGTAAAGAGGTTCATGTGGCCATTATCTTCCTCTAAGGGTGAGGTCATTTTTTGCCATTAAACTAAGTCTGTGACTGTGTGGTTTTTGTCGTTATCACTATTCTCCTACGCGAGCCATTCTTCAGTACTGGTGCAGTGGTATAAACTCTGTTGTGTGAGTTTGTTTTTTGGTTTACCTTGCCGTTGGTTTGGGTTTTTTCGTTAGGATTTCTTGACAACACTTCCATCGTTGCTTGACATAATGGTTTCTGGTTGCTAGAGTCCGTTCTTATACCATTACGGGGCGAAGAATCCACTTCTAGGTAAGATATTTAGTTTTTAAACAGAGTTATATATTCTTTTTGTACCATTCATAGCTTTATCTTCTTAGTTATTTATATGAGTTTCTAAATATTCAAAGATTTCACTGTGCATATGCTTAAATTCATAGAAGGGTACTAGAAACCACTGAAAAAAACCCTGCACAGACTCCACGCTGCATGTCTACCCTCGTAAGCCTCAGTCTCACCTGAGGTTTCCCCTGCACTGGTGTATGGTGTTTTTAGTAGGTACTATCCGCTTGGTTTTTGGACTACTGCTCAATCGTGGATGCATTGTGGTCTGTTTGTTTGGATGGCCATGTGGCCAATACTGTGATATGTTGTTAAGGAAACTTTGAGGCCCTAGTGGTTGTATCGTGATGGAATTCTTTTGGGGCTTTCACGGCCGTGACTTGGAAAAATTATGGGCCTTCTCAGTCGTAGTTTGATTTCAGTAAAGTTATTTTTATACAGGCTTTTAAGCCATGACTTAAGTTGTAAAAATGCCATTAGGCCGTAACCTCTAAGGTGACAGTAGTGGTTTTGATAATGATGATAGGGTTTTAGATGTTGTCTATAAATTGATTAAGATTTTAAGATTATTGTTTTGTGACTTCTATATTCGATAATAAATATATAATGCGGTTTTAAGAGAAAGATGGTATGTTGTGAGATTCTTATGGGTTCTGGTTTTTCTTCAAGTCTGTTTAAATTAACCCTGAACGGAGTTATTGATACTAAAATTGATATTTGTTTTGATTATGTTTAAAAGTGAAAAGAAATGTTCAGACAGTTGGTTTTTAGAATATAATTTGATTTTTATTGTTAATAACAATTTCTTCGGTAAATGGATAGAAGAAAGGTTGATTATACAACCTAAGTCTTTACTGTATTTTTCTGGGTTAATATATTTTGAAAGGTCCTTTTTCTTATTTTCTTTTAGTTTATATTTATCAGAAAGTGTTAATACTATTTCTTGTGGATAATGTATATAATTTTATATATTCATTTATTATATACTTGTAGCTATACAACTGAAGTGTGTATGCTTTAATCAGGGGGGCTTCACTCAATGAACCTCTCACATACCACATTCAATCATGGAATATTAAAGAATACCCTTAATTTCTTTAGATATTGGTCCAAACTCCTTTTGTTGAAACCCCCTCCCAATACTTGGAACCTCCCCACCACCCCTTTTTATACCCTAATCCTTATAAACCCCCCTACCCCCCCACCATAAACCTCTCATCTCCCCTAATACCTGGAATATATTGGCCTGTTTTTTAAGAAATTTAAAACCCGCAATATGAACTAACGTGCTAGGATATTGGTCAACTAGTGAATCCCCCATGGATTTAATTAGTTTATGTGTGAAACTCGATAATTTCACTGCTAGTAAATAAGAAGGTAAAGATGGTCAGATTTGACAGTTTTTCTTCAAAATCAGTTTTATTTATAAAACCCTAATTACTCTTAGATTAATACATAGTTAGTATTGATTATAATAATATTCTAGTTTCATTGTACTTAGTTTAATGATGAAAGTATCTCAGTAAACTTCTAGCCTTATTTACTGTTTCTTTAAGTTAACCCTGCTTATTTATTCTCCTGTTTTTATAATGTCTTTTGGGTTACTATGATAATAGGCTTATAGTATATATTTTATCTAGTGTGTAAGAAAATATATAGACTATATATATGTATTTTTATCTTTCCTAGAGACAAATTTGTTTATGTTATTACAAAGTACTATGTCTAAGTAAAAACATATAAAATAGAAAGGAAAAACATTCATATGAATAACTCTTATGAAACCTGTAGAAGGTAATAAAACACATTCATCCATACTTCATTCGATTCTTTATCTGAATTTAATCTAACCTACTGTACTAGAGTACTACCTTTAAAAAGGTGTGGAAAAATACAGTTAGGTATTCTTTTAATCTATCAGTAAAACTGGAAATTCTTCTAATCATTTACCTTAATCTATCTAATCCATCATTTAACTATCTTTTCACAATAAAAGTATTTCATTAACTAACCCTAACAACAACAGTACAGAAGCCTAACATATTATTTCTTAAACTCAATCCTTCCAGATAACAATAAATAATTAGAAAGCTAGATAAATCATGTAGAACCTGAAAATGTAGAAGAAGTGACAACACCTTAAGGAACCTATTCCTCCCAACCAACTCCTGGAGAAAGCTGAACTGCAATTCTCAAGACCCCTGAGCTTGTCTCCTGGTCCACCTGGTAGTAGTACTGGGTGAGAGATGTAGTTTAGTAATCCTCTACAACTCTACTGAGTGTTCAGCAGTAAAATTTTTCTGCATGTAGCAGTATGAACTCAGCTTAGAATAGCTGCACTAGTTCAGATCTTCAGCACTTTTCACTCAAAACAAACTTCAATTAGTCCCCTCCATCGAGTTTTCTTGTGCACTTCATTCACTCAGAATGTTCACAAGTCAAGAATGAGCAGCCTCAGTTTCCTTCAATGGGAAGTTTTATTAGCATGCCTAGGTCTTTTCGGTCGGTTTTCACTTAATGAACCACCTGCTCTTGTTCCACTTTCTTGGGGAACATGACCACAAAAATAGGGAATTTGCCTCCTACAACCGCTAGAAGTAGTTTGAGGATGCTTCCAAGTTTCAATCTACTCTCAACCCAGCCTACTCCACCAAGTGACCAGTAAAACACTCATTTAACAGCTTCCTTAAGTTGTTGTCTCATTTTTCATTTATTAATTAATAAAATATTCAGCAATTCCATTCAATTATCCTTGACCCCACTTGGTCATTAATTACAAACTTTATAATAAAATATAACATAATGTTTCTTAAAACATAAAATGTTTTTCAATTTGGGGCATGTGACATTGATAGCTCCTTCCAACAGATCGAGCTTGGAGCTAGATCAATCCCCTGCTTGAACAATACGTCTTCCTAAGAGTTAAATTCACATTATATATGTTGACAAGGCAAAGTGAGAAATTCATCCAGCAACATTCTAACTCTACCAATCCAATGGGAGAGAACAAGGGACTGTAAATTGTGTCTATGCATCGCCCATTCAATGATAACATGTGAGTCACTAAAGACTAGTTGCATCCCCATTCCACAAACTTTGGCAAAATACAAGAGCCCCCATAGAGACAAAATCTTAGCACGAGTATTGGATCCCTTTCCAACATTCATACATAGACTGAAAGAATGATTCACCCCCAACTATATAACCATGCCCACACCACACAGGCCATGTTGTTTGGGCCCATCAAAGAAGCCAATCCTTTCTATAGCAATCAAACGTTGATAACAAATGTTTCGGGTTCTTGTACAAGAGCCAGGATCGAAGCCAAGATCAAGTCTAGACAGGATCTTATGAACAGTTCGGCCAAAGTCAATTTGTATCAGCTGGAAAATATAACCATTCCTCATACACCAGTAATCCCAAATACACTGTAAATCCAACTCAAGAGGGATAGTTGAGTGTTCTTCAATTTTTAAGAGAAATTCAGATAAATTACCAACACACCAAGACCAATGGCATTTCATCAAAGCACACAAGTTCATCCACAACCCTTGAAAACATGGACATAGGAAAAAAAGGTGCTTGACAGTCTTTGATTCTTTCAGACAGAAGATACATCTGCTCGGACCCTGAAATACCCTTCGCTAAAGCATATCCCAAGTCATAATATTATGATCCAGAGCGAGCCAGGAAAAACACTTTACTTTGGGTGATACTCTCCACTTCTATAAGATAGATTGCCACCAATCCAACTGAATAATCTTATAATTTTTTAGTAAAGAGGAGTATGTCGAGCTGGTCCTGACTGAACCAGTCACCTTGTTTCCTGACCAAACCAATTAATCGGGTTCATAAGTGAGAAAAATACCTGCCTCCCGCAACATATCAGTGAAACCCTCCCATTCCATATCTTCCAAACCAGATAGACCCAAAAATTGGGCCGACAACCAACCAGAGGTCGGGTCCTCATAGTCAACGACAACTTGCTTTAAAACTGTAACATTCTTAGCTTCAAGACAAGATAAAATATTACCAAAACACTTACAATGACCAATCCCGACAATTTTGTCCAGACCAAGAGTAATATTATTACCTCTACCCACCATCGAGCAGAGATCCCATAAGACACAAGGGAGCACAGAGCACAAACTACAACAGACAACTGAATCATTAGTGGTATGAGTCATCGCATTATGCAACCACGAATCAATAAATAATCTCTTCATGTATTTGGACTTAAGAATAATACACCAAAAGTTGGACATCTTTAGTCCTCGCCACAGACTCTTAGCATAGAGGGAAATGTTGAAAATTCCCAGGTGTTTTATGCCCCATCCTCCCCACCCCTTGGGAAAAGATGATCTGGATTTATGCAGGAATGCAACAGAATACACAAATAACCCTAGAAACAAATATGCAGCGGAAATAACACTTCATTTCATTAATCAATAACTGAAACTCGTTTACATACAGAATGGAAATAAACTAGCTAGAGTGTTGGTAGCTTATCTCTGAGAAGAGATGTGGCAGCTACATGCCTCTAAAATCTGTGTTACAATGAGGCTCGAAGGCCTATATATTATTGAGAAACAATGGAAACCCTACACATCCGAAAACCTAACCCTAGGAGGTGAAACGCCTTAATGTGGGCCCTGTTGGGTAACTTGGTACATCAATTTCCCGAGGTCGTAACATTAGCATACTACCTCCATTTGACGTGCATGATATATCATTAGAAAGATATGTTTAAGGACTACATCCATAAACAACAAATATCAAGTCCGAAACAGAATCATATTTGCCTGACCATTCGATGCCAAAAAAAGTCATTTAGGGTCTCAAAACAGCTCCGAAAGTTTAGGACCCAAAAACTGCCAAAAATAGTAAATTGTGCTACAATTAAGGAAACTGGAAAACTGAAAGAAATAGTGGTGGGGGTCCAAGAGGAATAGGT
>LPNX010115111.1:23630-34647 GCA_001517045.1 Pseudotsuga menziesii
TATCATTAGATATATTGTATAAAATGCGATAATGAATCAATTTAAATTTTTTGTTGGTTGTGCTAGCACTATTGGTGCTTGGGATTCTATTACTTCTACATTACAAATAATCCTTGGTAAAATGTTACTACTTGATATTGCTCAAGTAGTCAGCTGGAGAGAAGTTCCAAGTCATGTGGGGAGGCACCCTATGTATGCTACATGAATTCTTTTGTAAGGTAAGTCTTCTTTTTGCCATTAATGAGGTTATTGTATGGAAATTTATAATGATATCCAAGAACATCGAGTGACTATGCTAAATTTATCCTACTCCGAATTTACATGTTACCTTGATGTGAATGCACTTAAAGGTATGCTAGAAGCATTTTGTAATTTCAAAGTATGGTGACATACAAAACTTGGTTTATAAAACAATTTGAATATTGAGTGATGTTGAAACAGATGCTGGAAATATTATTATTTGAGATTAGACAACTATACTATATTTTGGATGACTTTGTGTATTTTGGGGCATTTAGAGTGGCATATGTTATGGTGGGTTGAAACATAGTAGCCACCTCATAGTAGCAGATGCGAGTGCGGTAATTTTAAATTCAACTAAAGAAATCAATGTATTCCATAATTATGAGTTGACTATGGAAATAAAGACAAGATCTTCAAATAAAGAAGGAAAAACTTGTTTCTATGATTGAAGAGGCAGACACTTTTGAGTTTGTCCTACAACCATGAGAATGGGTTTCATGTCAAGATAAAATTATTTGCATAATATAAACTTGCATATTTTTTACACTGTCCATGGAAAGGTGAATTGCACTTTAAGGATAGTTATGGGTTTGCATTAATTAGCCTGTAGTTCTAGTAAGAAGAAAGACATTATGCAGAATACTTTCAACTAGTCACATTGATATCTAGACTTGGTTGTGTAGTAATGCACAATTATGTTATAGTATGAAGTGTGTTAATCGTATATTTTATTTTACTCTCTTCATATTAATGAGGTCAACAATGTAGAAGCAATTTTGTGTGTTTGTGCTTTCTTAGGAAGTTATGCTACTTTTTTTTAATTCATTCTTACATAAAAAATTTAATTTCCTGCAGGGAATGGCATGTATGTCATCTGGTACATACCTAGATTGTAGAGTAGGTTTTATGCAAAACAATTGGATCCCTGCAGGGAATGGCATGTATGTCATCTGGTATATAGCTTGATTATAGAATAGGTTTTATGCAAAACAATTTGTTCTAGTTAATCTGGGTTTCATTCTCTTAATGGATTGCATTTAAGTATTTATGCTTTGATTGGTGAATCTCAGTATTTGATTTGAGAAATTAGAATAGGGAAGGGTTGATGGGAACTCCCAAATGGTGATGATAAAACTCATTGTTGTGGTATGGACCTTCCTTATATGGTGATGATAAAACATACTGTTGTGGTATGGAACACTTATGGACTATATACCTTGAGAGAGAAAATAACAGTCTGACACCTTGGTCTTGTGGGTAAAAGGGTTGGTTCCCCACCTTGATGGTACACCTTGGTCCTATGGGTGAAATGGTTATTCTTCCAGTTTGATTGACACACCTTGGTCTTGTTGGTGTAGGGGCTATTTTCCCACTTTGTCATAACCCCTCTTGTTGACATGTGATCTTATGTTGACTGTTTATTGATCCTTATGCTAGCACCCCATCATAGTGTGGTACCTTAACCCTTTTGCTATGTTTGTTATGGGCGTGACTTTCTAGTAGCCCCAAACAACTCATAAGCTACTCAAGCAAGTTTAGATAGGTCATGGTTTAGTCCAAGAAGCCCCAAGAAGGTCACGGTTCAGTTCAAGCATACTGAAGAAGGTCACTATTCATATTAGGAAGCAGAAAGAAGGTCACAACCCATCTTAGGAGGTCACAGTTCAAACTTGAGTGGACTAATATCTCTGCTGCACTATTTGAGTGTGCTAAGCTCTAAGAAATCCATGGGATTTGTATGGGATACAAACTGAGATCTGGTTTGTGTGTGGAATGTCATCATTACCCGATATTTTATGGACTGTTGTTTCTTGGTTTGCTACTCCAACAATTGGGGTTTCCTTATGGTTCACTTCAAGCAAACCCAAACACTTAAACGGTGTAGTGGAGATCTTAGTCCACTCAAACAAGGTTATGGTTTCTTCTAGCAGCCCTAAACAACTCACAACTTACTTAAGAAATCCATGGTATTTGTATGGGATACAAACTAAGATCTGGTTTGTGTGTGGAATGTCATCATTACTTGATATTTTAGGGACTCTTGTTTTTGGTCTGCTACTCCAGTAATTGGTGTTTCCTTACTTGTCGATTAGGTTACCTTAATTGCTACGATAGTTGAGTAAAACTACAGTAATTGAATTTATTCTCTCTCTTTCAGGTATGTCCCTTTTTCATGTAGTGACTTGTCTCTTAATAGGTAAGATCTGATCTAAAAAAAATCCTTAGTATAAGGAAGGTTTCAACTCTCCTAGTGGTTTATGTTATTTGTTTTCTTTGTACTTTGAGTTAGATTTACTACTGTTGTTATTTATTGTCTTTGTATGCTTTTCAAATTTAACACATGGACATTTGGGAGTGTTAAAGTTGAAAGAGATGAAAATTATGCTTTAAACTAGCTCTACAAAATTATGGGAGTGTTAACATAAAAAATTGGTCAACTAGGTCTACATGGACTAAACCATATACATACATCTGTTTCCTATCATTTTCCCCTGATTTTTTACCTCCACAACTATGTTTTAACCTTATGCTCTCTTGAAAAGCTCAAAAAATATTAAAAAGGTCCTAAAAACCCAAAAAGGGCTTAAAAACCTAAAAAAGAGCTAAAGACCCACCAGCAAGTTTAAAACCCCCCAAAAAGGGCTAAAAACCCTAAATAGGGTTCCAAAACCCTAAAAGAGAGAAAAGGACAAGAAAAACTAGAAAATAGTGTGGAGGTCTCCATCACAAGATTCACTTATTCCTTTTCCCATTTTTATATTATTCGTGAGTACGACGATAATCATTCCTCTCGCAATACTCACATCATTTTCCAATCATTTCCATTGCCCCACCATCTCTCCACCTTGTACGTTTAGGCATCCTCTATACTATCAAGCCTGTGGAGAGGCAGTACCATCCAACTAGGGAATGGTGGCCCAATTTCGAAGAAAAGAGAAGGTGTAATTATCCCACCTTGTTTATTTAGTTTAGTATTTTTTTCTTATTGTTTATTATATTGCTAATCATTGGTTTGCAACTTTTTTTTATCCATTTGAACTCTACCCTTCTATCCCTTTAATGGAAGGGAGGTGCTTTTGTGCATAGCCAGGGTGAAAACCCAACTACAGTTTTGGAGACTCCAGTGGGTTGATCCTTTTTTATCCTCTTGTTTTGCAACTATTTTATTTATTATGAGGCTCAGCCATCACTCGTGTGGTCGATTCGAGTCTGCACGACACCACTGCATGCCCCTGTCAGCCACTACCGACTTTATTTTTTAGTTTTTTTAGTTTCAAACCTTGGCACGGCTTTCGGGCTGAAATGCATGACCCAGTCGCTGATTTCATGATGAAACCTGTGACCCAGGTCACAAATTCAGCCGTGAAAGGTGCGACTTGCCTCCCAGGCACAGTTGCAACTATTTTTTGCAGCAGAAGTGGCCTAATCACTGTTGTGTGGCCTGTTTGGTCGACCCATTCGCCGCTATCCAGCAGTTAGAAGTGACTTGTCTGTTTCTGAGCCATTTTACATTTGTTTTGACTGCTTGAAATGGCCTATTAGCCACTATTTGATTGTTACATGCAATCTGTCTATTTTTGTGCTAGTTTTCTGCAATTTTATTCTGTATTTCATTATTAAAAGCTAGAAATTAACATTCTTTTTCAGCCCTTCCTCCTCTACTCAGTCATCACCCTTCAGGGTCTTCTGAGATAAGATGGGGGGTTGAGTAAGCATAGTAATAGGAATCCATTTTTTTATTGTTCATTTCCATTAAAAACAAGTGACCTTCGAATCTACCGGGAGTGGAGACCATTGGGGGTCTCACGACGTTCGTGTCCTCTTTGTTGAGCACCGGGCATTTGGGGTGTGACTTGTGGATCTATGGGTGGACTTGTTTCCACTTTAATGAGAGCCCAACAATCCCTATTGGATTTTAAGAATACAAAGGTGGGGTAGTCACACTATTGATTCACAAAATTTACAGCCAGATTACACATTATTACAGTTTGTCTTGCATTTTATCTGGATTTATTTTTACCTTTCAACCCTCTTTTGGGACAAGCCCTTTGCAAGTTTCTTACAGGGAAATCAGTGTTATTTTCTTATTGCATAATTGAAAGTAAAAATCACAAATTCATACACAAAGTGCACACATTCACACCAAATAATCCAACAAAACTTGATTCATGACTCCGAGAGAACCATAAAATTAACCAACTTACATAATAATTTTTCGGTTTGGGACATAAGTCTCAACCGACTCAACCATGGGAAGTACTTGGGATTTTCCCTAAAGGTCATTGTGAGAAGTACCATAGGAAATCCAAAGTAGCTAGCCAATGAGAGGAATTTCTAAGAGAAACGGGAAACGAACCCTTTCGATTGACTAGATACACCTTTGTGAGGAAAAATCCAAGCACTCTCTTTCGGAAGCCTTGGTTGCTGAGTGAATACCTATGAACCAATAGGAATTCGTTTAAATTGGGGTCCAAATTTCATTACCAATTACTAGCATAAGAAACTATTGATCCACCACGTTCTTCCTCACGACTTAGGGGGCACCCCCCTGAGTTTGGATCTTTATACCGCCATCGTCGAGGCCCTCCTCGAAAACCTTCCTCGCCTTCATAAGGCCACACAAACTCTAATTCCAACTCAAATTCCTATCAATCCAAGCCCAACCTGTCCACTGCACCATTTATCCCCATGGCTAGCGCAAATCTCGATCCCTTCTTCGAAGGGACGGTTGGTATCTAACCCATGTATCTGCCTCACATCATCACCAACATCCCTTCCAGTGGTCCCATCACTACTACGCATGTTTCTGTAAGTACACCACCCATTAGTGGTGGCCCTACAATATCCCTCATAATTCAAACCGTACCATCATACATAACTGGGGTTGTGGCCCTTCCATCATTGTCGCAACTATCCCCATTGCAGGAAGTCAACCTTAAGTCCCCCCAGCCATGCATGGACATCACGCTCCTGCAAACCCTGGTGCTATCGTTGGTCCATCCTGAACCAACCTCGGATCGAGCCTACCATTTATGGCTCATCTTAATTTACTAGACTTGGCTATATCAATGTCACTGACATCCCATGCTGGCCAAACTTCCGTCAGACATTCCAAATTTCGAACGAAACGCAGGGGAAGACTCCCAAGACCCTATTATGTTGTTTCATTTATGTTGCTCGTTAAACAACATTTTAGACGACTCGATCAGACAGAGATTATTCCTACACACACTCATAGGCGTTGCAACAAAGTGGTATGTCGAACTCCCTCAAGCCTCTTACCCTTATTTCAACTGACTGGCTTTCATGTTCCTTCAATATTTCCAACTTCCTATTAGATACAATTAAGGTGTGGAAATATTATTATCTTGCTGTCATAATACCGCTACTCACATCACCGACCGCATCCATGAATGGTGGTGACGATGTAGCCTATGCAATATCCAACTTGATGATAGGATATTCTTTGATTGGTCCCCGAAAACCTTGTTACCGCCCATAGCCAAGGACGTCGCCTCTGAATGTCCCCAATATGAGGAAGAGGCCATCTTAAAGGCCCAACAATTTTATTTGATTTACGCCCAGTCTGGGTACCTTTACACCATCATACTAGATGCTTCGCATGCCGACACCTCTCACCGTGATGCACCGAGGGCATCCCACACTGCAGACGGTGTCATCGGTTCTATCTCCCAACACCCACAGTACTATGTGGCATTCCCTATGATGCCACTACACCCAAGAAACACCACTAGTGGTGCACAACCAAACCAGATATCTGATTAATCAAGGATGATGGCTCATTTCAGAGCCACAACCTCCTATGCACAACCCACACCAAGTCAGCATGCCCATGCGTTGACCTGGCTAGCACAACCATATTCAGGACCAACGATCGGATTCATAGCCCCTATAGCTCCTCCAACATACTATACACCACATATGCAAGCCGCTTCGGCCCCTACCCCATCTCCTTTGACCTCCTTAGGACAATTTTTTTCTCAGCAGAATCTTCCCAACCAACCCTCCCCCAATAACCCACAAGGGAAGGGTAAGAAAAAATGAGAAAGAAACCTGGGTAACAACCAACCATAAGGAGGCGAAAAACAACCTAATCCTCCTAACAACAATGAAGCTAACCTGCTGACACAAAACCCCCAATAGCCTAATCGACCGAGATGAACCGCTCCATTACGACCTAATCATTCGTGTAAATTATGCAACATCTATGGTCACTACACCCAGGAATTCCCGTATATGGACCCCTCTAACCAATTTATCTAGAACGAAGCTCAACGGGGCACTAATGCGGTAGCACAGGCTCAACCCAGCCTGACACCACTAGGCCCTCCACCTATGGTGCTCCAAAAACCCCGCTACCACTCTAAGGAATGGTTGCAACCGCACCCCTGCCCCCACCTGCTCCTGAGGCACCCGCCGCGGCTCCACCCACGGAGAATGGAATCCATCACCTTATGACAATGTCAACTGAAGAGGTGAACCTCTAGACTAGACATAGCCAGTACGGATCCACCATGGAAACCGCTGAACCATCAGCGACGTTCACCTTCGGAACTTCCAACATGCCTCTCCACATGCCCCCACCCCCCACTGATGGGGCGGCTAGAGGTCCATGGTTTCCCATACGGCACATCGCCAATAATGCCACTACTAGAGATGCCTTGAATTATAACATCGTTGACGACTTAGCTCAGTCACCTACAACCATGTCCGCTCTCTTGGTGCTCAAAACGTGCCTGCCATAGCGGTAAGCATTATTATCCGCAATTGGTGTCGTGGATCCCTCCGATTCCAGATTGATCACATTCGATTTTGATCATGGAGAGCCAAGAATTCCATCCACCATCGCCTTCCAAATTCCGGTCTCAATTCATAATTTGGTCATACATCGATGTAACACCCCGGTTTTGACCCCGTTACGTTAATGTATATGATGTATATATTGTAACTAATCGTGGTGTGGAGCTAAAGGAAAAATCCCCACCATTGATTTATTGTTTTATGTTCTGGAAATTAAAATTGTTGCCGAAGGTATATTTCGTGTTAGCTGGCACATTATAATTTTTGGCATCATGTAAATATGCTTCTTAATTAAAAACCCCAACCAGCTATGTCTATGCAACAAGTAATGAGATGGGGGCATGATTTTCCTAAAGAATAGGGAGGGAAAATATTTAAACCTTTGGGCCAATGGGGAAAAGCCAAATGTCAAAGGGAGAACCCATCAATTAGTGAACTACCCATTTTGTCTTTTCCCCAATCAATAAATTTTGCTAGAATGTGGTTGAGTTAGTTATTGCATGGGGATGGGAAGAGTATGGGCAGCAATTTCGAATTTGGGGAAAACCAATTTTGAATTTTGGGGCAAGTAATCACCCAAAAATGCATGCCATTTGCTCCTACATGGACGTTCTTCATTTTATTGGCTCACACAGGGAAGCTTGCGAGCTGTTCTTACCTCCATGTTTTTGCTAGCTGAGTGTTTTTCCTTCACGATTGGACACCTGGGCATTTCTATCATTATCATTCACCACCGCTGGGGCTCTCTTAAGCGGCTGGGAACTCGGTGTAGTCATTTCCTCGTTCTCCTGAGCTGTGGATTCGTTTTTGGTGATGATATGTGGTTGGGTTCCTTTTCGCAATGTTCTATTGCATTTCCCCAATGTTTATCAAGATGAAAATCGTTTTGTGTTCTCAACACAGCAATTGTGGCATATGGAATTCGTTTTTGGCCACGTTAGGGCCAAAACGTCCCTGGGATACGATTTGCTATAGTGGGTTGTTCTTACTCTCCTTGGAAACTAATTTTGTGGTTGAATTGTTTTCCTAAACCCAATAATGGTGGATATTACTGTGTGTGCAATTGGTATTTGGACTATGTAGGAGTGGGAAGGAGTTTGCTTGACAAGCCTAGTGTTTTGTAGGAGCCTCATAGAAAAAACTAGAGGGTTGGCTCCCTTCTCTACACCCCCTAAATAGAACTGGAAGGAAATTCATGGCCCGAGGGACTGTGCAGTAGAGAAGGGAATGATTCCTTGTGTTGGGTGTGTGTGGATGTCTTAGGAGTCAAGATAGTTCTGGTGTAGGCATCCTTAGCTCTTCAATGAGCTCACTAGCTCAGCAGACAATGCTTCCATCTCCTGATAATCTGATAAACCCAAACATGGATTTGGCTTGACTAAGTTTGACATATCTTTGGCTATGTGTGAGTCTGCTTGTTTTCCTTTTCCTTGAGGAAATCATGCCCAGCTCGACGGTGGCAGTGTTGCTGAGAAATTAAGGAGCACACTGGCCTATGGTTGAAAGACAAGTATTGTTGTGTGATTACTCATGCGACTGTATTGTTTATGTGAATTATTATGAACATACTAAAATGTGCTGAATGCTTGAATTAAATGTAATTGCTTCTACTGAATGTTAATTCTTAGGCATCTGTGTATCTTGGTTCAATGCATTTTATTTTACGTTTTATGGGGCTAAATGCCCGGGTAGATAGCAGTAATGGGTAGCATCCTCTTCGCCAGTCAGAGGGTCGGGGATGTTACAATGTGGTATCAGAGCACAAGTTGCAGCATGGGCCTCAATGGGCCATGAAGAATCAGTGACAGAGGCAAGGTTACCCTCTGCCCAACTAAGGAAAAATGAGAAAGACAAGAAAATTTCAAAAAAAATTCTAAGTATTTAAAATGTCGGATGACTTAGGCTGAAGTCCATCTGATACATTGGATGACTTAGGATGAAGCTCATCCGATATGTCGAATGAAAAGATGAGTCCATCCAATAAAGAACCCCACCGAGGAAGAAATTTCAAAAAATTGTCTAAGTGTCAAAAATTGTCGGAAGACATTTGCTGAAGCTATCCGATACGTCAGCTTAGTTAGCTGAAGGGATACCGATGACGCTAGAGGAGAAAATATAAAGGGAACCGAAGGTATCGGCTGGGAGTAGCTAAAGGTATCAGCTGGGGTGAGCTGAGACACAGCTGACAAGGAAATAGGAGAGAAAAATTTTGAAAATTTTTCAAAGTGTTAAAATTATTGGAAGACGTTTGTTGAAGCGGAGCCAAGGTGTCGGAAAGGCTCACCGGAAGGGAGCCGACGCAGTGGAGGAAGGAAGATGAGAAGAAAAATTTTCAAATTTTTCTAAGTATAGGAAATATGGGAATTTTTTTTCCAATGTCTCTCGAAAGACAGTGGAAGATCGATCCGAAGCGTCAGAAGGGAAATGAAGATAGACCTGCCGAAGCGTCGGAAAAGAATAGAAGATCAACCAGCCGATGCGTCAGAAGATAGAGGAAGATCGAGCCGATGCATCGGAATATAGAGGGATATGGATCTGATATGGCATTGGAAGACAAATAAATATGGATCCGATAAGGTATCGAAAGACAGATGAAGACTCACCTGATAAGGCATTGGAAGCATTGTCAACTAGTGACTCGATACCTTGTCCTTCTGAAATGATGGTGGAGTCATCTCCCATGTGGATGGGGATGGATTTGCTAGTCTCCAAGGATGAAAAGGAGTCTCTTTTAGCCATCATGTGGTTTGAAGCTCCAGAATCAATCAAGAGTGCTTTGGACTTCGAACTGCTTTCCATGAGGGCATGACCTTTTTCATGCCGTGGTTCCCGATCTTACTGATCTCTCCTCCAAAATCTCTCCGAAAGATTGATGTGATTTCTCTCAAGGAGAGAGGTTGCTTCATCAATATTCTTCTTCATGTAGGCATGTTCAGGGTGGAAGCCCTTGCCTCAATAAGAACACCTTACTTTTTCCTTTCCATGGTGCCCTTTTCCTTTGTTCTTCCTTGAGCCGGAAGACTCATCATGCTTCTGATTTTCAACTCTAGGTTTAGGAGCATCAAATTTATTTTTTGGGTTCTTCTGCTGCTTTTCTTTACCCTTAAGATCTTTGGGCCCCAAGACATGGAGGGATTGATCACGGGAAGATCTGATGATCCCCATCTGGACAAGCTTGTCATGTTCACTTGTTAGGGACTCAATGAAGGCATTGAGTGTAGGCATCTTCCATCCAGGGGTTGCGAGCTTCCCCGCACGGAATGTAGAAACAAAAACTAAATAATCAACCCCAAGCTTGGAGAGTATGGCGAGGATGAGCTGATCATCCTCCTTCTCCACTTTGCATTGCTTCAAGAGTAAAACAGTATGCTTTAACTTTGTGAAAAAGTCATTCAGAGTCTTGAAATTGGAGGGCTGGAGAGACATTAATTCATTTTCGAGCTGCTAAACTCTCAAGTCATCATGATTTCCATATAGAGTTTCCAATTTGTCCCATACTTATTTTGGACTCTTCAATCCTGCAAGATGCAAAAGAAGATCCCGGGAAATAGAGAGGCACAAGAAACCGAAGGCTTCATCCTTCTTGTTCAAGAATCTTGATTTTTCTATGGTTGAACCAGGATCATCTTCAGTGTCCATGGTGACTCTAAAGATTCCTCTGGAGGGAAGGTAAATCTCCATATCGCCTTCCCATGAGTGGAAATTGTATGTAGTCAAAAGATCTACCAAGGAGGCCATCTAGATCTGCTGGAGCAAATGCTTCACCAATAGAAAACCTGAAAATCAAAACAGAAAGGGAAATGTAAGGTCAGATAACCTACACATTTTAGGCTTTCATCACACCCAGCATGGTCAACCAAGCAAGCTTGATCAACAAGTTCTTTACTTGGGGTATTAAGTGGTAAGCCTTGGCTTCTAGTGCAGTGCTGGATTTTTGAGCTATTGCTCAATT
>LPNX010115127.1:4439-26592 GCA_001517045.1 Pseudotsuga menziesii
GCTTGATCTTGCCAGTGTTCATGAGATTTTAGCTCTCGTGACTTGTTCCAGTGTATGTCAGACATTTCCAGCCACTATGGAGATCTTGATCTATTGTATATCTTCAGCCTTGTGGAGATCATGGCCCTTTGTATATCTTCCTCATGGAGAGTCTGATCTATGTATATTATACGTGGCGATGACCACATATGTTCTATCATGTATCATGCCTATTCATGGCCATTGTACTCTTATGTATCCGGGACTGCTAGATGTATTTGCAGATTATATGCAGAGTTGTATTATGGTATTATGCTGATTGGGTGGCTGGTCTTCCATTTGGGTACCTTCATCACTTCCTTCGTGGGATGGACTTATAATGTATTTCGGCCATCGTATAACCCCTCTGATCTCATACATTAGGGGGCATTTGTTATAGCGGATTTCACCACACTAGGTGAATCACACATTGTATGGCCTTCCCTTGTCCCGCTGCAGACTCATTAGCCCCTTTGGACCACTTTATATTTTTTGATGTTACCTTGATCATCCCCAAAAAACATTATAATATTGATATACGCGGTTTTTTCCCCGATAACCGCGTACATACGCGGATATTCCCTCTATAGTCGCGTACATCGGGATGTGTGCATAATCCAAATCCTTTTGGACTGTTCCTTGACTTGGATCCGACTCATATGACTCTTGGCCTTCCATATGCCTTGAGATCGCACGGATTCGACCCTTCATTGTCCCTTGTGAAGCTATATAAGGAACCCCTTGGTACATTAATGGGGGGGGAGATAAGAGAACTTTGAGAGCATCGAAATTATAGTCCATTGTTGCCAAAACTTTATGCTTGAGTCTGCATCCCTTTGTCCCTTGGAGCACTGTTGTGTTCTTCCCAAGCTTGCCTTTCATTAGTAAGCTTGCTATCGAAGTGATGGAGGATTGAGGTGGTGGAGGCCCAAGTGGGGGATTCAGTTTCTCCGGTTCGCAGACGTGCCGTCAGAGGTTGTCACTTGTAATCTCTGATTCTGATTAATAGAAATATCTTTTCCTGTCCAATAATGTGTATTTGAATGAATATTGTTTCCATTGGAATATGTCAAATGATTTTACATTATTGATTATATATGCTAGAATAGATCTAACACCATGAAATATAGTATGCTTGTATTGTTTACTTGTTGTTGAGTACGTGATATAACAATTCAAGCTGAAGATTGGAAAGCTCAACGGGGATCTACTTCAACCGTCCGGAATAAGGTACGAGGTTCGATCCTTTAGTGTTAGATTGTTTATTTCTATTGCATATTGGGAAAGATTGATTTCTGGAGTCTAGCTGTCTGTTGTGGTACCCCAAGCCATAGGAATTTCTCTCCGTAACAACGTCGGAAGGAAAAGGAAAATGGAGTCGATACGTCGACTGAGTTTCGCTGATCAAAGGAAAACTGAAAATTGAGCTGAAACAGGGTAATTCAACAGGTTTTTCAGTGGGATTACACGGGCCTAAAATATGAAAAATGGCAGCGATTTTGTGCACTAGATTGTGTGAAAATGGAATATTTACAAAAAAAAAATTGAGGGCGCTGGTCTCGACCTGGAAGCTGCAAGGGGGCAAGCCCCCTTGACCCCCATCGTCCCCCTGAGACAATCATTGTTGCAGAAAGGAAACTACAACAAGAAGGAGTGCTAATTAGCAGAATTACTAAACTTAGCCAATCCGACGAAGGCACATTGACCGTTCATGCTTGTAAGAACTAATTGGTAAGTAATTGTTTGAATTTTTGAGATTGACTAACAAATGATGTTGTTAACACATTTTGCAGAGTCAAAGTGCATATTGAAGAGTTGATCTTGGTATGACTAAGGAGGTCAAAGAAGATCAACGCCAAGAAAATTAACAGCATGGATGATGCACAGGATCCCTGTGGACACGGGAAAGATGCTATGGGGGAAAATCCAAGAGATCCACAAGAGGGCAGAAAGCCACTCCAATATTGGAGATGTGGAGGACCCAATTTGCACTGGAGTTTTCTACATGGGGAAGGGTATGTAAGGCCAGCTTACAATATCCAAGGTCATGGAATTGAAGCTGTTGGGAAGTGGGAACAAGAGAGTTCACCAGATGTTGCAGCTACCATAAGAAGCCTAATGACAAAGTTGCAGGATTGCAAAGAAGAAAATAATAGGTTGGTAAAGACAGTGATAGAACAAAACCAGTTGACTACAACCATGCTACAGAGTTTGGCAGATATCCAAAGGCAGATAAACTCTAGGCATAAGTTAACAAAGATAGAAGGGAGTAGGAGAAATTCTCACGAGAAGAATGAGAAGATTAACCCAAGGAAGAAAGGTCTTAAGCCTCCTCACCTCCATAAGAAGCAAAGGAAACCATCACAAGCTGTGATTGAGCCGACCAGAATGATGAAGGAAAAGCTAAAGGAACCACTCAAATGTTAGGGATGTGAAGGACCCCATCTATGCAGGAATTGTCCACTTGCAAATAGGAATGAGGGTCAAGTCCCTAGCACCCAAGAAGCTGAAACTGTGGGTCAGGAAGCAGGGATCATTCCTAAAATTTGTGCAATGTTAGAAGACCACCAGGAAGATCATAACTCAACTGTGGTGGAAGTTGAGGGTGAGATTGCTAAACAGACTATTTATGTTTTGATTGACCCTGGATCGACTCACAGCTATATCACCCATGGACTTGTTGAGATGTGCACTTTGAAGAAGTCAAAGCATAGGAGATCATGATTAGTCTAGCTAGCCATTGGAATCCAGAAGGATGTCAGTGAGGTGGTAATGAATTTTCCATTGGTCATGGATGGGTTAGTCACATGTGTAGATTTGAATGTTCTGCCACTTGGATCCTATGATGTCCTCATTGGAATGGATTGGTTGGAAGCACATAGAGAAAATCTTGATTGTTACAACAACACTTTTGAGTGCTTGGATGAAGAAGGAAACCTAAGGGTTGTGAAAGGATTTCCAGAAGTGATCTCGGGAAGGAAGTCTTCAGCAATGTAGCTGAAGAAGTTCTACGAGAAAGGTTGCATAGTGTATGCAGTGCATGTTTTGGAGGCAGTAGAGTAGGATAGTCCTAGGTTGGAGGGATTTCATATACTACAGGAATTCGGGTATGTTCTTCTTGATGAAATCCCAGTGCTTCCTCGAAAGAGTGACATCGATTTTACAATTGAACTTGTGCTAGGTAAAGCATCAGTGTCCAAGACACCCTACATGGTGAGTGCACCAGAAATGCTAGAGTTGAAGATGCAGCTGCAAGAGTTGTTGGAAAAGAGGTATGTCAGGAAAAGTGTGTTTCCTTGGGGAACACCATCCCTATTTGTGAAAAAGAAAGATAGTACATTCTGGTTGTGTGTTGATTACAGACAGTTGAGAAAAGTCACTGAGGGGAATAAACATCCTTTTCCTAGAAAGGATGACCTCTTTGATCAAATGAGAGGAGCAAAGGTGTTTTCCAAGATTGACTTGGGGTCTGATTACCATCAGGTAAGGATCAAGGATGGAGATGTTCGTAAGACAACCTTCAAAGCAAGGTATGGATCTTATGAGTTGGTGGTGGTACCATTTGGTTTCAAAAATGTACCAACTACATTCATGTGCCTCATGAATAATGTTTTCAGTAAGTCTCTAGACGGGTTAGTTATTTTCCTCCTTAATGGAATTCTTACTTATTCTAAGAAGGAGGAAGAAAATGTGGAACATTTGAGGTTGATTTTGAAATGTCTCAGGAAGCATAAGTTGTACGCAAAGTTGAGTAACTATGACTTCTATGAAGATGGAGTTCATCATTTGGGTCACATTATCTCAGATAAAGGAATATCTGTAGACCTTGAAAGATTGAGGCCATGATGAGTTGGCCTACTCCAAGAAATTTAACAGATCTATGATCTTTTGTGGGACTTGCATGATACTACAGGAGGTTCACGGAAGGATACTTTGCAAGAAAAGTTGAGTCTATGTATAGGCTAAGGAATTTTGCATGTTAACTTCAAGTTCCATCAGGAAATGGCCTTTCCTAAAGATTGCAGGTAGAATGACCTGAGCAGAGCAGTCTGGCCGTACCCACTAAAACCAAGGCAAGAAACTGCCATGTGCTATGAGAAGGATCTCATGAATGAAATCTAACTTTTGAACATAATAAATTTTGAACTTCATATTTTGTTGTTAATTGAATATTATTAACTATTTGGCTGATCTAAAATGGTGTCAAGATGACATGTTGTATGTGAATGTCCAGGTTTTGGGCATCATGTGTAAGTTAGGGATGAGTACTCCCCACTTACAAAATCCAAACAATATGAGGATGATCTCATGGTTACAAAATCTGATTGTCTGTGGGAAGTAGAATTGTGTATTCAAATTTTGGATTTGACTATTAATATTATAATCATTTGATAATTCGAAATGTATCCAGGAATGAAATAGATTTCAAAATCTATGATTAAATTTTTATGATGACATCTCATATAAACTGCATGCATGGATGTAACGCAGGTGAGATGGTGAAAATATGTACGGGACATAAATGGCTCCTTGGAAGGATGTACTTGGATACATAGCTTCTCGGAGGGATTTGTTTGGGATAGGTTTGAAAACCTACAATTGCAATTATTTTTATAATGACATCTCATATAAACTGCATGCTTGTATGTAACGTAGGTGAGCTGATGGTGGTATTCCCCTGGAGTACATAGCTCTCTGAAGGATGCATTTGAGAAAGATGACTCCTCTGGAAGGATGTAAGAGAGTACATAGCTTCATCCCCCTGCCAGCTAGGCACCAATATGCATCACTAGGGATTCCTAGGGTGTAATACATCCGGTTAGAATTCTCTCCGCACACATTCACGCTGTAAGGGGATTGTCACGAGAGTGGGGGCTCCATGAAGAGAATAACCCTTAGGTATTATGATGTCTAGAAGGGAAGCACTTGAGCATTGGTAAGAACTTGGAGGAGGTGCTAGGCCCTTAAGCCAAGAGCTGTCATTACGCACACAAGGAGGTGTTAGGATCTAGATCTGGGTTGAGAGATTCTACATAGATAAGTATTTGACTACTTGGAAAATCCTTGTTGATTTCTGTGATCATTCATATGCATATGACGTGGTCTAGATTTTCGAAAAATCTTGTTAAAGGTTGCATCTTATAGAAATGAATCTGACCATTGAGTTGATTCATTTTGTTGTCTGGAAAGGAAGTCCCTGAGCTTGGTGAGCACTGAAGGAGGTGCTAGGCTCTTAAGCTAGAGCTGCCATTAAGCACCCAAAGAGGTGTTAGGCTCTGGAGTAGAGCTACCCAATCTTGATCAAGAGATGCTACGCATATAATGTGGGAGTGTTGGTAAGCACTGAGAGGGAGTGCTGAGATTTAAGCAGAGCTTCCATTAAGCACCCAGATAGGTGTTGGGCTCTAACGTAGGGCTACTAGATCTCGGTTGAGATATGTTATACAGATAACTATTTGGTTTACTTATCAAACTGTTTTTGTTGTTGATTCTTGTAAATATACATGAGTATATGATGCAACCATGGTTTTGAAACTCTTGTTATAGATTGCACCTTATATGAATGAATTTGACATGTGAATTAATTGTTGTGGTGTCCGGAAATAAGGCACCGAGCTTGGTGAAAACCTAGAGGCTAGAAGTATTTTTAGGCTTTGAAGCAAAGCTGTCAGATCTTGCTGACTGAAAGATATTTTCGGGTGATCTGATGATTGCAGAAATTTGGCTACCCTTTAATGCACACCCATGTGTCAGGTGGGGTAGGGTTATGAGTGCCATGGTTGTATTAAGCCCAGTCGGACACCAATGGAACAAAAAGAGGATACTTATGCAAGATAAGTATTTGGTTCACTTGGAAACTTCTTATTGATTTTATGTCAATATACATCTGCATATGATTCATCCATGATTTTTGAGAAACCTTGTGAATCTGACGTGGGAATTGACTCAATGCTTGGGGATTAATCATAGCTATTGTTGGATTTCCAAAGACATTGGAGATGTTCCAAGCTGCAGAGAAGGATTCCCAGGACCGAAAAAATATTCAGTGGTGTGTACTGATGCATGCAATCAAGGGCTTGGAGGATTCCGTACGCAAGACAACCATGTAGTGGGACCAAGGAGGAGTTCCATATTGTACCATTGGACAAGTGAAATATGCAGAAGGAGCACCACTATCTTGATGAGCCTACATGGGAGCTGGAGGATGCCATATGATTGGCACATCCATTTTTGTTTGATTTTGTAGAGCACTGAGGTAGTGCCAAGGTAGCATTTTGTTGGGTTTTGATGAGCACTGAGGATAGTGCTATTGAAGAGGGAGGGGATTGTAATACCCTGGTTTCAAACCCAATTGAATTAAATTATAAATGATGTAAATAGCGTGAATAAATCATGGTGTGGAGCTCAAGGAAAAGGCCCCGCCATGGATTTAGTGTTCTACGTTTCGAAAATTAAAATCAATGCCGATGGTTATCGTGCTAATGTATGGCACAATATAATTTCTACATCATGTAAATATGCAATTAATAAAATACCCACAACTAGCTCTGCCAATGAAACATTAAAGAGATGAAGGCATTATTTCTTAAGGATAAATAGGGGGGGATGTTTAACCTTGAGCCAATGGGGAGAATACAAGTGTCAAAAGGAGAACCCATCAGCTACCAACCACCTTTCTTGTCTTATTCAACCACCCACTTAATTATCCAAGGAGTGAGTTGGGAAGTTATTGTCTTGGGGCTTGGGAGGTGTGGCAAGCTGTCATTTCTAGAAGGGTCGTCAATATTTGACCACATGCATGCCCAAGGGGAGAGTTCTCACCCATTATCCCTCATGTGGAAGAGGGGAGCAGATTATTCACTCACAGGGGCAACCGTAATTTTCCTCACGCAGGGCGTCCTCCATTTCCTCACTCAGTGGAAGCTTAGAGAGCTATTTCCCTCCATGTTTTTGGTCTGTTGTGTTATTCCTTCACGATTGGGGACTCCTAGGTGTTTTTCTCACCCATCATTCATCCATGTTGGGGTTCTCTCAAGCAGTTAGTGGCTTTCTAGGTGTGGCACTCACGTTTTTGGTTTGCTGTATGTTTTCCCTGATGTGGGTAGTCATTTTCTTCAGTTTCCCTAGGCTGGGAATTCAATTTTGGGAATGCATGGTGAGTGGGAGAAGTGAACCCCGATTTCTTGGGTGTTGTTGAGTCAGTTTTGGCCACATTAGGGCCAAAACATCCATGGGGATCGAATTGTTGTTAGGGGGGTGTTTTCACCCATCTTGGCAATTCGTTTTGTTTCCAAAACTGTTTTGGTTCATATCCAGAACTTGCATTTTGTTGTGTAATGCATCCCTGTGTTGGCTTGGCTAAGTAAGTCCAAGAATATACCTATTAGTGGGATGACTGTGTTTGGATGTGGTTATTGGCTTGACATTAGTTGTGTGGCCTTGCTCTGTGTAAGTCAGTGTCCCCTAGTTCCCAGTGGAAATCATGCCCAGCTCGAGGGTGGAAGTGATGCTGAGAGAGTAAGGAGAACACTAGCCTTTGGTTGGGTGGAACGTTGCAGCAACATAGCTAGTTACGGGGAAGCTTCTTCTCAAGATAATTATTCTTGTATTTTACCTCCACAACTGTATTCGTTTATGAAATAATATGAACATTTTGAATCCTTGAATGGAATGTGTTTTTCTTCTGCAGTATTTTATTGATTTATGCATTTGTGTATGTTTTTTAAGTTCAATTCATTTTATATCATGTTCATGGGGCTAGTTTGCCCGGATTGCTAGCAGCATTAGTCGCGTCCTCTCTTTGGTAGAAGGGTGGGGATCTGACAACCAATCTCAATCAATTTAGAAGGAATGTGAGCATTTGGTTCTCATGATATCTAGGAGCTAGATCAATATTCACACTCAAAGTATTTGACAAAATATGTAAGATAACAACAAAGAGATAGAAAATAACTGGAATAGCACATGTGAATGGTGCTAATAAATTATCATATTATTATAGTACATCTTGTATATATTTTGATACATACTTATAATACATTGGAAAACATTCGTGAGGCCCAGGAAGCCAATTGGGAGTTTACATGTGTCATGGTAAGATTTGACCTCAATCCCCCCTAGGTGGACCAATGGAGTTCCAACTCAGGATAAACAGTCACTAACCAATGTGTGAATGTTGGTGAAGTGTGTTGGGTCATTAATGATTTCCAAGAAATCATGGGTGTGTTAGGATTATAATCCTCCCTTGTCTAATTTGGTTATTTATGTCTAAATCATGAGTCATGTCTAAATTGGGAGTCCTTTCAGTCTATTTTTAGTCACTAGGACCATTGGGTCCACTTGTCCTAATTAGGGCACATGTACCAATTAATAAAGTTTGGGGAACACAAATTGAGGCCATTTGCCACTGATTGCACTTGCATGTATTAATTTAGGAGCCTCCTAGATCAATCCCTACAAATTCGGAGCCATTGGGAGTGTCGATAGCAACCTCCATTAGCTGAGTTCAGTTGGTGACTAGTCAAGCTTAGTTACATTCAGTTCTATCCCCTTACATTCATTTCTACTCAGTTAGCGCTAGAATTGAATGGATGCATGCAGGTGAGGTGTATTTACTCACCTACCTCATTCAGTTAGACTAGTTGACATTGAATTAGACACTTGGGTTTGGATTTTGAACTCCGATGAACTTCGATAATGATTTAGACAAGGTCAGTTAACCATTCATTCAAGTAGAGGCCAAACAATTCAAATTTCCTCACATGGATTCGAATTACATGAGGCTATTTATCCATTGTACTTCATTGTAATTAATTATGTAATTACTTTTTATTAATGAAAGAATTCACAGTTGCAAACCATTTTTGCATTGTTTCATTCTTCAATTGCTAAGTTAAAATGTATGATATATATTGTGAGTTGTGTGTTGGTCCATATATCTATGTGCTCAATTTAATATGATATCAGAGCCTCAGCAAGAAAAGGCACTTCTCCTACTACAGATTCATACTTGGATAATAATAAAAATGAGCAAAAATTGCTCCTTCCAGTACTGCACCAGAAGCGGATAATTTACCACTTAATATCCCAAGCAAAGAAATTGTTGATTAAGCTTGCTTGATCAACTAAGCTAGGTGTGAAGCAAATTCCAAAAGTAAAGAATGTCGACCTTACTTTGTTTGTTTGATTGTGTGATTTATAGTTTTATCAGTATCCTTCACTGCAATCACTACAAGCATCTCAGTCTACTTCATTGCATTCGCTACAACAGCTCAGTCTTCTTCTTTGCATTCTAGATGGACCCTCCAATGGATCTTCTCACTCCTTTAGACTACTACCAGTGGAAGGAGGACATTGAGATGCATCTTCACTCCAAAAGACTCTTTAGACTCACAATGGAGACAGAGATAGAGCCAATTCATTATGTTGACAAAGAAAAGTACTGGAATAGGATTGATGAAGCATATGGATGCTTGTGCCTCTCAATCTCTCGATATATTCTCTTCCACATCAATGGATTGAACACTCCCAAGAAGGTTTGGGATAAGCTTGCTTCCTTATTTGATAAGCAGGATGATTTGAGGATCTATCAGCTAGAGAATGAGATGATTTCTTTTCATCCATCCAATTTCAAAACACAAAATGAATTATTCACCAAATTCAACCATATAGTGTTCCAGTTAAAGTTTTGCAAGGTTGAGAAGGAGGATGATCAAATCATCCTTTCCATTCTCTCGAAACTTGGTGTAGACTACTCAGTCTTCATATCAACATTTCATTCAGTGAAGCTTACTGCTCCAAATTGGAGGCTGGCTACTCTTAACTCCTTCATTGAATCTCTCACTCATGATCATGACAAGTTGATCCAAATGGGGTTCATTCGATCTTCCAGAGATCAAGCACTGATTGCAGGATGACCTAAGGTAGAGAATGATAAAGGGAAGCAAAAGGACAAGTCTCCTGTGGATAAAGAGCATTCAAATGAGCCTTCAGGTTCGAATAAAAGCAAGAAGAATGGAAAAGGAAAGACACTTTGTTCTTACTGTGGAAGGGAATTTCATCCAGAAATACCTTGTATGAGAACAACAATTGATGAGATGGATTTTCTTCTAAAAAAACATAACATTATTGTACCTGCTAGTGCAAGGAAGGCTAACCATAGAGAAGAAACTGAAGAACATGAAGAGACATGCCATGCACTGAAGGCTAGCTACTCAACAACACATGCCTTTCTTATTGATTTTGGAGCTTCCAATCATATGGTTGCCTCCAGAGAATCATTCTCTTCCTTGCATTCTTTTGATGGTCCTAGTATTCAGATGGGAAATAACATTCAAATTAGAGCCAAAGGGAAGGGTTATATCAAGCTTGAACATGGAAAGTTCAAATATGTGCTTTATGTGCTCTCCTTAGCTGCAAATATGTTATATGTATACCAGATCATTCATACTGTTTCTCCAAAGTGAGTGATATTTGGTCCTAACTCAGTGGAGATCACATATATCTCTACTGGAAACATCATAGTGAAGGGTGCTGCAAATCATGCCTCCAAGGAAAATGAGTTCTCACACTTCATGCCATTTTCAAAACCAATGCACTCTCAGTAGCCACTTGCAACGGAAGGTAAAAACATTTCATCTACTTCTTTTGCAGTTTCCACTAGTATTGCAGATCCAACTGTATCAATTTATGAGATTGAGATTCAGGGTGATTCAGATCAAGATCTAGTCCCTACTGCCAAGCGGGAAGCTAGGAAGATGACTGGAAATCCATCTGACACTCAGAAGACTAAGAACCTTGCGCTTTGTCATGCAATATTACCTCCTTCAGAGAGATGCAACAAAATCCTTGTAAGATGCTACATGGAAAGGGCTCAGTCACATTGCATTCATAAGAACAAAGTGGATCATACACCTCTTCATCTAGCAAGAGGCAAAGGTTACATTCCTTCTTCCTCCTGTCATCATTTTGGGAGAAGATGGAGAAGTCTACATGCTAGGCCCCAAGATACATGTGCACAGAACATCATGCATGTTGCTTCGCTACATCATAGAGATTGCAGCAACATATTTTCAAGTTTTTCAAACTTGAATCCTGATTCTATTTTCTTAGTTAGAGTGGGGGGGGGGGGGGGGGGGGTTCCCATTTGTTTTTTCCCCAGCTCCTTGTGTTGAGCAGTTACTTTCTATAACGGGTGACCTATGGTCTTAGTTACCGGGACCTACAAATTTTCAAAGTTAGAATTCAGGGGGGTGTTAGGATTATAACCCTCCCTTGTCCAATTTGGTCATTTATATCTAAATTAGGAGTCATGTCTAAATCGAAAGTCCTTTCAATCTATTTTTAGTCACTAGCACCATTGGGTACACTTGGCCTAATTGCGGTACATGTACTAGTTACTAACTTGTGGGGAACACTAATTGAGGCCAATTTCCGCTGATTGCACTTGCATGGATCAATTTAGGAGCCTCCTAGATCAATCTCTACAAACTAGAATCCATTGGGAGTGCCGATACCAACCTCCATTAGTTGAGTTCAGTTGGTGACTAGTTAAGCTCAGTTAGGAGTTAGTTACACTCAGTTCTAGTCCCTTACATTCATTTCTACTCAATTAGCGCTAGGATTGTATGGCTGCATGCAGGTGAGGTGCATTTGCTCACCTACCTCGGTCAGTTAGACTAGTTAACATTGAATTAGACACTTGAGTTTTGATTTTGAACTCCGATGAAATCTGATAATGATTTAGACAAGGTCAGTTAACCATTTAGTCAAGTAGATTCCAACCAATTTGAATTTCCTCACATGGATTCAAATTGCATGAGGCTATTTAGCCATTGTACTTCATTGTAATTAATTATCTAATTAATTTTGATTAATGAAAGCATTCATAGTTGCAAGCCATTTTTCCACTGTTTCATTCTTCAATTGCTGAGTTAAATTGTATGATCTATCTTGTGAGTTGTGTGTTGGTCCATAGATCTATGTGCTCAATTTAATAGGGTGATAAGATAGAGGTGAGTGGGAGGCTCAATGTGGCAATAAATGCTCATAGGAGAGCCAAAATAGGAAAAATACACCACTAGCGCCCCTAGTCAAACCCAGATCCCCCAATTCAAGCAGTTAGTGCTCTAAGTCATTAACGAGGGGGCACATTTGCTGAGTTGACCAAAATAGAGCACTGGAGTGTGTGTGAAAGGTCTGAAAATAACTAGTTCACCTCCTAGATAAATTTCTCTAAGTCTAACCATAACAATTTAATGCATAGAAGAAAATGACATTGTCAGTATAAACCAAGGTACTAAGGATGCATTACTTCTCCAACACACCCCCTTAATACAAACTTAGTACAACTTATTAAAAATGATTTATTAAGGCCTTGGAAACTAAGGCACGTGCCACATTTTTACAACAAATTTTATTGATCCATATAACCGAGGTAAGGAGGAAACAATCATGGGAAAAAACCTCCCCTAAAAAATGGATATGGCAAAGATCAAAAGGTCTTCAGCAGGTCCTCTTCTTTACTTGAATGATCTGAAAGAACAACTTCTTTGTGATGGACTTGGTGAAGATGTTGTGGATGCCAAGATCATGCATCAATGTATCAAAGTGCTGTAAACAAAGATCATGTGGAGAGGCCCTTTTATGCTCATCATTTGGTGATGGAGGGGAATCATAAGAATGTATTTTTTCTGTAGGAATACTCTAATCTAATAGAATAATCAACCATGGAAAATATATCGCTGCAAACTCTTTCCCAAATAACATCAAAAGATTCAACAAAGTCTGCATCATGTGTAGTTGCCATATCATGAATAAAACCATGAATATTTCTCTCAATTTGACGAAGTACCTTCATAACTCTGTAAAAAAATTCATGAGGCTCTGAAATATAAGAATATATGTCATACACAACATAAAATATCATAGGTATGGTGTCTCCATGAGTGAATGGATCCATAGGGAGAGAAGAGTGAGCAATTAGATCACAATTACAATTGAGCGAACCTGGAAGGTCTCGAGACTTGAGATTTGAACCATGGGTGGTAATAGAAATTCAAGACATATGGAACATCAGTGCCATGAAGTCCAATGATATGGATGTCCAACAAATGAAAGACATACAAGACATAAAAGGAACATACACAAGTGGCATAGCGCTTGAAACTAGGCAATTTTGAAAATTTCCAACTGTAGAACTTGAGGGTTGTCGGGTCTTTTGGTCATGAAGTGGTTGGGGAAATGAGGCAATGACTATTATAGGCTGTATATAAGCCTGTATATCATCTTTAGAATCGGAATTGGAAAGATCTGATTGGATTGGGAAAGAGATTTCAGAACACACATGAAAAACTAGTGAAACATTACTAGTTTTGGGAGGAAGCTTTGGTGAACTGACTGGGGGGGTTTCTTCCAAGGAAGGAATGGAGACTTCAGGTTATGATATATCATAAGGTGAATCAGAAACATAACTATCAGAAATGGGTTTAACCTTGTTGAATCCTCAGTTGTGTATGTGGCTGAAAAGGATGTCTAAGACTTACAACACATGAAGAAGACCCAGCCAAAGGCTTCAACCAATCCCGCGCAAGTATTGCTTTATCCTCTATCTGTTTAAAGTAGTGATCTCCCATGGATATTTCAAAGCCTCCACTAGCTTTTGTGAGATTGATCCACAGAGGATCTATTTCTCAGATTGGAAAACAAGATAGGTAGTAGAAAGAAAAGGAAAATCAAATCTAACTATGAAAGTAATCACGATCTACATATAAGCTACCTAAAGAGGATTTTGAGTTGATTTGCAGGTGAACCAGAGGTGTAAACAGACAAGTATTTTCATCGAATCAACAGAAATGTAAATTAGACTTAGATCTTGTCACCTAACCCACAGTTAATTAATAAAAATCAATTAACAGTAACTTAAGATTATATCATTCAAAGTAAACTTGCATAACACATGTAAGTTTAAAAACAAACATATTTTGATGCAGAGTATCACTGTTCAATCACTTGCAGAAATAGATAAAGACAGTTAAAAGAAGAAATTCCTTAAAACTTTATCAATGCATTAATCAATAAAAAAGAGAAATCTAAGTTATAAATAAATACATCTATCAATAGCAAGTAAACAACAGCACCATCTGTACATTTGAAACAAAAAAAAGTGAGATCTGTCCAAGAAATTCAATTAGATCAATGACAAGAGATATGAAATAAAAATACTGTATTGATTCAAAGTTCGGTAAGAAAGTACATAAACCTCTTGAAAAACAAAGGTGTTTTTCAGTCTCTTGTGTCAATCTTTCCTTCTCCAAAAGTCCCCCTGGCAGTGTCTCATCAGATCTGAAAAGAAAAATCTTTTAGAATACCGTTGAGCGCTCCCAACTCTATCAAGCACGTTCCAGAACATGAAACAAAACTTTCTTGCTCTGTTTAGCACAGCTCCTGGCCTGCTCTACGAACTGTGAAAGATAAATATTTCTAGCCGGCTCAAGCACCCCCCCTTCTTTTGGAAATTGCAGCTTCTTATATAGGAAATGGAGATAATAATAGTTTCCTCAACAATAGATGTGACAATTAATTCCTCTGTAAGGTGTCTCCTCAAGTTTTACAGCACAATAACTTCATCATTTTTTATCTAACAAACATGAAATAAAATGCCAATCAGTCCGTTGATAGATGGAAGGATCTCCAACGAAAACATTTCGAGAAGCCCGGGTATGATCAAATCTTAATGATACCATCATCCGCAATCGACGAAGGTGACCTCTCCTTTCGCTGTGGTTAGCTCCTTTAACCTGCATCATCCCGAAAATCATAAATGCGAACAGTTTCTATTTTCCACATCAATTCTAGTAAAAGAGATTTATGCAGAAATGATAGCATATAATATTAACCGAATTATAAAAGATAGAATCCTTCTCCACTCCACGTTTAAACTACACAATAAAACAACAGAATTATCATGAAAGATAAATGATGGAGAATCAGAGACTTCCCTTTCATGTTGGCGTATTTTGACTAATCTCCTCAATCCAGCTAAGATCATGTGGTGTAAATTCAGAATGATCATAGCCATTTCCTTCATAGGCTGGTATGGTTAACCTATAGATTATCTGCATTGCATCCAATATTTTGGAAATTGTCGTGATGTCCATCCACCTGTAGAAGCTTAATTTATGGCGATTTATGAAAACAAGATATGGCATTCATTGCAAAAGTGCTGAAAGCTTTACTACCATAAATCTCCTTTCAAAATATACATCATATTTTAATCCATGAAATAATTCTTTATTGATTAAAATACTCTTTTGGTTGTCGTTTCATATGGAGACTATCCAATAATATTCATGGTTACTGTGTCTTTTACCCATGTGGAAGAATGTCCACCAATGTTACCAATACTAAGATTGATGCAAAAAGAGAAAACCAAAAGTTACTTCATTCACTAGTTCATGAAGTGAATATTCGGGAAACAATCAAAGGACTTCCATGCATAAAGTTTGAAAATTAATAAATGGAAATGTTATGTATCATATGAATTTAAAATATAACATAATACAATTCCCCTTTTAAAGATATCAAAATATCCCATTATGAAAACATATATCCCCTTATCGTAACTGGAGTTATAAGATAGAGTTCCATAGAATATCTTAAATAAGTTTATAATTATTTTAAGATGTGAAAATTATGAATATAAATGAAGAAGGGATTAATTTTCAGGGTAAGATTGCTTAGAGTATAAGGTTTATTTGAGTATGAGTTTTTAGTTGGGTCTGGGGGGATGGAGAGCAGAGACGAGGGTTTACCGAATCTAGAGCTTCTGCAGGCTTCAGGAGCTCTCAGGATGCACCTTGCTTGGATTCTCTGCGTAAAATGTTGAAGCCGTTATCGGCATGCCATTTTTTATCACTTTAAACTTTTTCTCAGGCATCCTCTCTTTCTGCTCTTTGGTTTATGTTTTCGTTTTCTTTCTGGGCTTGCATTCCTTAGTATCGCATTGTTTGTTCTAATCTTGTTGGTACATTGTCTTATGTATTGTTTCTTCTTGGTTTATCTATCCTTGAATCCATGCATTGTTTCTCTGTGATTGCTGGCTATTTACTTGTCTTTCTTACCTCGCCACCGCCGATGACTGGAGTCCATCCTCAAAGCTGAGGACTAGTACCAACCAGCCTAAAAGAAGTGGGACTAAATAAATAAATTGTCGGTTATGGCTTAGCTATGGGTTTATGGTCTTGAGTCACAGTTTTTGCTTTTATCTGTCACCCTTCTTTCTGCGTCGTCGTTTTGGATCTTTGGAAACTGACAAAAGAACCTTCTCCAATTATGTCGGAGTTCGTTTTTCTGTCCTTTATTGACTGTCTGTTTTCAGTGGAGGAGTAACCCTGGTATCCTCAACTAGGGTTTTTCCATACCACAACAGCTGTGGTAGCATAATTGTTTTTGTCTCCTTTCTCTGTTCGATAGGCACTTTTTGTTTTGTGGAACTAGAACTGGGTTTGCGGGGATTGTCTATATCTTGTCGATATTGTGGTGGTTACTGTCTTTATAGGATGTTATTTGGCTTCATGTGTTGACTCTTTGCAGACTGTTAACCTTTGGGGTTTCTCATTACCCTTTCTAGGGTTTACCTTTAGGTTAGCTTGCATGTGCGGGTGACACATGACGGTTATCCTTTTGTTGCTTCCGGGTATTTGTTGACTAGAACAAACTTCTCAGTCTTCCCCTTCTTCATATCATGTCGGAAACCCATGATGGGCAACTTGACACCCTGGCAGATCATTACACTTTGCGCTTCCGGCGACGAAGGATGGCAAAGGCATAGAAGATTCTGGAAGGGAAGCTCCGCTACGTAGTGGGTCGTGACATTTACCTTGACAGGGTGGAAGCTTTATGCTCGTGGGTGCTCATAGGTAGATTGGAATATGCTACTATGGAAAAAAAAGACTGGTTCGCGTGGGCCTCAGAGAATTGGAAGCCCTTCCTCACCTATGTACCTGCTATCAAACTTCTTGTTAGGGGATGGATAGTATTTGTATTTCTTGAGGATGAACATGCCACTACTGTCCTTAATAGGCTTTGGTGAGTAGGAAAGGGCTCTCTTGTCTTAGACAGATGGCATACTCATTTTGATCCTGCTCGTGAGAGGATAAAAAAGTGCCATTTATGGACACTGATGCTTGGGTTACCATTCCCGTTGTGGAATCGCTCTTTACTGGAAGGCATAGGGAATACAATAGGACGCTTTGTGGTTGTTGAAGATGATTTTATGAATGTCTATGATAAGAGGATAGCCTGAATTTTAGTGGAGATGGACATTACGAAAGGTCTTCCAGCTGAGGTTGAAATTCTCTGTCGGGATCGTTTATTTGCTCAGCGGCTTGACTACTTAGGCATCCCTTTCAGATGCAGCATCTGCCGGGATACAGGCCATCTGTGGCGAACATGCCCGTCTTTTCAACAAGCCTCAACTGTCTGGGCTCAATGCCCTTTAGCGGCAGCACTTTCACCTATCTCCACAGATCAACAGGATACCTGGATAAGTTTTCCATTGAACCCTCCTATTTCTTCAACTCATCTTCTTAAAAATGCATGCTCTCTTTATGAAGATGAAAGTGATATTGAAATAGTGTTGCTGGACTCTTGGAGTCTTAAGAGAGACACACCCAAACCTTCTACTACACCTTTGGTGGCGGCTCATCCTCATCCCCGGAAAGAGTTGTCTTGTAGCTCTCCTCGTTCTCTGGTATTAGGAACCCCTTCATCCTCTTTCGCACTTCCTTCAACTCCGATTTCTCCTCCCCCTTATATTGATCTGTCCTGTTCCCCTCCTCGTTCATCTGACAATCCCCCTCTACTGATGACCTCCCCACCTTTGACTCTTGATCATCCCCCTTCCTTAATTCTTGCTATCCCTCCTTCTTTGACGGCCACTCCCTGCCACCTTTCTCGGGACTTAGATGCCCTTGGTCATGTTGTTGACCCGCCTGTGGGATCTACCTCTCATCTTCCGGAAGTAGTCTCCACTGGCCCCCTTTTCACCGATTCAGACTTCCCTCCACTTGTAATTTTGGGTCCCCCAACATTGGATTCTCCCCACCTCAGTCCTGTCAACTCCCCATCTTTTGTTGATCCAGGATTACAAAAATCCTTGAGCATTTTTTCTGACAAGACTCCTTTATCTCCATCAGTTCTACCCCTTGAATCCATTCGATTTGAGAACGTAATGATAAGGAGGGGGAAAAAGAAAAAAAGAAGTCTCCTTCTGAACTTGAGATATCTGAATCCGCCCCGTACACACCCTTATCTACTCGACTTAAAAATGCTGCGCGTAAGTCTGCTGATTCCCCCCAAAGGGTCCTTAGAGCCTCGACCCCTCTTCTTTTTGATACCTAATGCGTATTATATCTCTGAATGTTCGAGGTTTAGGAGGTCTTTCCAAACAAAAAAGACTTCGTCAACTATTTGTGTCCCTCTCTCCTGATATTGTTCTCCTCCAAGAGACTATGACCAGCTCTTACCCAGCCCTCTTTGCTTTTTCCAAGTTGTTTCCGAGCTGGGATTTTTGTGCCCTTAGTTCAAATGGTCTCTCAGGGGGAATCCTCTCTGGATGGAATCCTAAGTTCTTTAAATGTAAATCTTTTCATACTCTTGCAGGCATTTTGTTAAAAGCTTCGATCCGAGGCTCGACCTGCGCTCTTTCCATCCTTAACTGTTATGGTCCTTACCTGCATCGTGACTCCTATTGGAATGCCATGGCTTCGGGTGGCCTGCTCTCGCTACCAAACCTTATCCTCATAGGAGATATGAACTTTAATTTTAATTCCTCTGAGATTTGGGGCAAAAAAGCTCAACTTGACCCCCTGGGCCCTTTTTTTTGCAAACTCTTCTTTGACTATCATCTAGTGGATTTGGCCCCCTCTTCTACAGGACCTACTTGGAGGAATGGTAGGATGGGGGAAGAAGGAATCTCTAAAAGACTTGATCGCTTTCTGTTATCCACTCAGCTCATGAACTCTCTCAACAGACATAGGTTTTGGGCACACTGAAGTGGAATATCTGACCACTTCCCTATTTTGCTTGAATGGTCATCTCATCACTCATGTGCTTACCCATTTAAATTTAATCACACTTGGTTAAGGAATGAGGACTTTAACCATTTGATTCGATCTGAATGGCCTAATATACAAGTGAATGAACAGCTAGATGATATGAAGGTTCTATCATACAAACTTCGCTCTCTTAAGGAAAATGTGAGGTCCTGGAAAAAAAAAAAACTCATAAGATGAAGGAACAATCTGCCTACTTGGAGGAAGAAATTTGCTCTATTTTAAATCTCTCTCAATCTGCTATTCCAAGTACTGATCAGCACAGCAAACTGAATACCCTCAAAGCTGATCTTCAAAAAATTTTGGATCATGAGTTGAATTCTGCTAGACTACAAAGCAGAGTCTCCTGGGCCCAGAATGGGGATGCAAACACCAAATTTTTCCATGCTGTGGCATCAGCTAGAAAGAACCAGAATTCCATCTAGAAATTACAAGATGAGGAGGGATCCTGGGTCTCGGATGATCAGAGCCTCAAACTTCTTGGGGTTTGTTACTTTAAAAATATTTTTACGGATGATAATTTGAGTATCCTCTCTACTCAGCTAAAGGTTATCCGTCTTTTTCCCTCCTTTATCAGCCAGGATGAAACAGAGGTCTTTACTAATCCTATCTCTCTCTCAGAGGTAGAAAGAGCCCTTAAGTCATTCAAAAAAGACAAGGCTCCAGGCCCTGATGGCTGGACTGTTGAATTCTACTTGCATTTTTTTGATATGCTGGGACCTCTCCTAGTTAAGATGGTGGAATCTTCAAGGCTTCGGGGTAGTGTGGACCCTACTCTTAACTCCACCTTTCTTGCTCTTATCCCTAAAAATGAGCACCCAGTTACTTTTGCTGACTTTCGGTCCATTTGCCTCTGTAATCTCGGCTATAAATTGATCTCAAAAGTAGAGGCCATGAGACTGAAGCCCTTCTTAGACTCCTCTATCTCCTCTCAACAATTTGGATTCCTAAAAAACCGTCAGATCCTAGAACCCATAGCAATCACTCAGGAAGCCCTTCATTCTATAAAAACAAAAAAGAGATGTGCTCTCATTCTCAAGCTGGATTTATCAAAGGCCTTTGACAGGGTTAACTGGACTTATATACGTCTTTTACTTATTCAAATCGGGGTTCCTCTGGTGGGAGTGAACTGCATTATGGGCTGCATTTCATCTGCAAATTTCACAGTCCTTGTCAATGGATCTCCTTCCTCCTTCTTTCAGGCTTCTCGTGGAATCAGGCAGGGCTGCCCTTTGTCTCCTCTATTATTCATTCTTGTCATCGAAGGTCTAAGCCTCCTAATTGAAGATGCTAAAAGGAATGGCAAAATAAAAGGGATAAATATTTCTTCTCATTTACATCTCACCCACTTACTTTTTGTAGATGATGTTATACTTTTTGGTCTGGGTACATTTGAGGAGTGGATTGCTTTCAAAGCTATTCTTGACTCATTTTGTGAGGCCTCTGGAATGTGCATCAATTTTGCAAAATCATGTTTTCTTCATAATGACTTGGATGCATCCCTCCTTGGCAGAATCACTGGTTTACTTCCGTACAAATTTGCCCACCTTAATTATGGCTTCAACTATCTGGGATATTCCTCAAACCCTCAGGCTATCTTGTCAAAGACTGGTATTGGATTATCTCTAAGTTTGAGAAATGTATGTCTCATTGGACATATAGGCTCCTATCAATAGGAGGTCGGCTTGTCCTCATTCGATCTGTCCTCTTGAGCATACCAGTCTACTGGATGGCCCTTGTTCTGATTCCATCATCCATTCTTGACAAACTCAGAAAATTAATTTTCTCTTTCCTTTGGGGATCCTCTCCACAAAAGAAGAAATTTCATCTCGTGGACTGGCAACTTCTTGCTAGACCCATCTCTGCAGGGGGCTGGGGTATCAAGCACCTCCCTAGTTTCAGTCTTTCCCTAAGATTGAAGAGCTTCTGGACTGCTCTCAATAGTGATGGCATTTGGCATCATCTCCTCTCTATTAAATATATGAAGAAGATGCCACTTCACACTTGGCTCAGAGAAAAATGTTTCTTTTTACAACATTCCTCGATCATCTGGAATGGTTTCCTTAAAACCTTGCTTTGGATAGGTAAAGGAATCATTTGGCAAGTGGGAAACGGATCTGACATTCATTTGGGAGTTGATCCTGTAGTGGGATTGAGTAACTCTTATATACTTTCTGTTGACTTAAGAGCCTATCTTGAAGATTATGGGATCAATACTTTGGCACAAGCAAGGAATAAAACCCCTTTTGCTGTCGGTTACTGGTTTACAGCAAAGGAACTTGATTTAGGTGGAGAGTGGAAATATCTCTAGAATAATTACATCAGAGGGATGGAATATAACAGAATTCGCCTCAGTGATCATTGTGATAAGCTTTTATGGTCACACAACAACTTTGTGGGCATGATAAGTGCAGCCAAAGGATATGACTATATCCTTGCGAACTACACATTTGAGGAATGAAACCCTGCACTTGATATCCTCTGGACTCTAAACATTCCTACCAAACTAGCCTTTTTTATTTGGCTGCTAATCAAAGGTAAAATTCTCACTTGGGAGTAGCTTCAACTTCGTGGATTTTATGGCCCCAGCCGTTGTGTACTATGTGAGAAGAATAATGAGGATATACAACATCTCTTCTTGTCATATCCTTTTTCAGTGAAGATCTTCTCCCACTTTGAAGCGCGATATGGTTGCTCTTCCACCTTACAAAACTCTGTTATTTCCTCCCTGGTTCATTGGTTTAGAACCATTGATCGGTCGGCATCTTTCAGACAGCTTCCTCTCTTTATTTTCTGGTGCATTTGGATTACCAGGAATTTGTGTCTTTTTGAAAATGTAAATCCTTCTCAGCACTCTCTCATCTCCAGGGTTGAGAGTTTATTAAATCTATATCCAGTTAAGCAAAGAGTACAAAAATTCCGAGCTATTGGACCAAAGCCACTGAAGAAATTTCCATGTGCTTTCTTTGATGGGGCTGCTGCAAATAAATTGGGAGGTGCAGGTTTTGTGATTTATCTGA
>LPNX010115144.1:0-11403 GCA_001517045.1 Pseudotsuga menziesii
GAAGGTAGTGATAGGGATAGCTTTTTGGAGAAGCATGATGAGTAGTGGGCGGTGAGATTGCTTGAGCGATGGGGTTCTCTCTTTATCTTTCAATAGCTTGGAGGGATAGATCTTCTATTTCTATTGCTGGAGGTTAAGGATTTATATGGTCTCCATCAAATTTAATCAGTAAAGAGGTAGGGTTTGGGTGAGACCATCACTGGACTTATCATTTTCCCACATGAAAACATTCATATGGTGGCCACAGTTTGCGAGCTCGATGTTGTCATCTACATTTCTTTGATTGATGGGCTCTGTAAAATGGGCGAGCTCGATTTTTCCATAGAATTGCAGATTCTCATGGTTGAGAAGGGGATGGCCCCAGATGTTTTTACCTACATAAGTTTGATTCAGGGGCTCTCTGATGCGGGTCTGTTGGACGAGGCTCTGGGGAGTATTGCTCTCATGGAAGTTTTGTTGAGACAACAAGGTTAGTATTTTAATCATCCCGGATTTGGAAATCGAATCAAATATGGGATCGCTGGATTTGGTAATATTCATCATGTGAAAAGAGCCTGAAAATGTATCTGTATTTTTCCTTGGATTAGTTTTGGTCTTGTGAAGAAGAAGTCATTTTTAAGAATATGGACTCAAATTCCATGGCAAATCGTGGTGGTAACAACAGCAGCAGCCGCCATGATCATTGCTGGCCCTCTAAGATGCAGGATTGGCATTTAAAGAGTCCTTGGGACTAGGAAGGTTGCACAGGGATTTACAGTATGGCCATGGATAGGTATGAGAGATTACTCATGGATGAATGGGTTTGTTCAGAAGAGGGTTATAATATTGGGAAGGAGTTATTCCGTGGGACGAACATGGTTCATGAGTCCTCGCCCCTGTCTGAGCTTCTCATGGCTGCTGGTAATTTTACTGAAGTCATCAACGACTGGAGTTTTTTAGGCAATCATAAGGCACAGTTTCCTATGGATGTCAAGATTCATCGGAATCCTTTGGCTGAGGGTTCAGTGAAAAGCCAAGGCATTGTATTATTGAAGGGTTGGCTTGTAGAAGGGGTTGCAAATGGTGGTAATTTTCTTGGGGGTTCCGAGTATAGCCATTCTGTCAGAGAAATATGGTGGTAGTTGGCTTGGGTGGGACTCAGGAGGAATGACGATTTTCAGAGTGCTAACGAGGGTCCCATGAGAGATAACATTAATGTCATCAAGGATGTTCAAAGGGATTCCTTAATGTGCCTTAAGCTAGGAAAGCGACAGCATTTTGGAGACACTGCGAATCCGGCTCAGGTAATTAATCCAGTCTCTGGTAATAGCGTAAACAACTATTTCTAGTGTAACATGCTTTAATGATCTAATATTTTCCCAAATCACCATTTTACATGCTGTTGGGCCAGGACGGTGCAAGATCAATAATGGGGGTTGCTGGCATAGCACCCAGGATGGACAGATGTTCTCTGCTTGTCTGGTAGAGCCCTTGTCCTTCTCAATTAGAACTTGACCATGTAGATTTTAACGGGAAATGGTATTTACTCTTTTCAATACTCCAGGACACACAGACTAGTGGATGCAAATTCCATAAGACCAATTCCAGAATATATGTCCATTTAACAAGAAAACCAAGTAACCAAACCCTAAACCCTCACATCTAAAAAATGGTCAAAGAGGCAATGCACACACTTAAATGAGATGTGCTAGAACATATCAAACTTTAAATATGGAATACAAAACAGAAATTTGCATAACTACTACACTAACTGTTACAATATGAGTTACCCCTATTTTTATGCACCCAGCTTTTCAGTTATGAATGTAGAAAATGTTAGTCTTTAATTTTATTTTAGACAATTAGTGTTGTATCAATCAATAATTCATTTGTTCAGATAAAACAGCTGTGGATTTTACAGCCTACTGTTTGTTTGGTTATGTGTCTTCTATGTTCACATTTCTTTCACTTAGATATCATACCCAAATTCAAATCCAAGTTCTAGATTTGTCAGACTGAGCTCTTAATCAAAGCACAAAAATGAATCCCATGATTGTGTACATATCTTAGACATCAATTAGATTGTTAAATTAAATTGTTGCACTTGTGGAACACTTTAACATTGACAAATTTTATGACAGTTTCTCCAGAAACTTAAGATAAAAATTCTGACATATTTGTGGAAGGTTGATAGTTAAACACAAACCTACAGAACACTCCCCTGAATGAACTTGACAAATAAGGTTCTTTCTATGATCTTCTTGGATATTGAGTACTCCATGTAAGCATGTCATGCAAACTCTTCCAAATAGCTTTTGCTTGCCCTCCTTTGCTTGATGGATGAATAAATAGAGTGATTCTAGCTGGAAAAAGGGGGAGAATTGCCAACTCACCCTAACTAACCAAGAGAAACTTTGAGCATAGCAGAAACCATAACCATATAAAACAATTCAGTTGAAGATAGAAATAGAAGACGATGTGGCAACCAATTTAAATCTTGTCAGAGCATCACTCAATCTACTGGTCACAAGTTCTGAGACTAATTTGAAATCTGGCACTGAAAGAGGCAGCGATATCTGGAACTTAGAAAATAATTTGAAAATAAAAAGACAGGAAGGGTAGTAAACAACATAAAATTCAGCAGTCACAGTTGTAATCAAGTACTAACAGCAATAAATTCAGTAATAATAACATTAATCATCGAAGCAATGTTGCAGACAGAACTCATCCCAGTCCACCCCTCTGTGAGTCATCCCCTACATTTTCCATCCCCAGGAATTTGAGACTGCCAGGCAATGCCCCCATTTGAAAAGGGTTGTACCAGAGGACGAGGACGAGGTTACCCATGTATCCTAGACATTTCCTGCCTTAAATGGGGTCTGGAAGATGTTCCTGGATGGTTATGGGAACGTCTGGAACAAAGTTCGCAAACTTGACTCAAAAAATGACTCAGTGAGGCCGAAGAATAAGAGTTGACTTGGACTTGGGAAAACTCAACAGTTGCCTTAGGAATTATTTAAAACACAATAAAATTCAGAACGAGAAGATTTTTTCATTGATAGGAAGCTTAAATTGCCCATGTAACTCAAAGTTTCAACATTAATTCATATCAAAGTACAAATATGATACTGCATACAAGAAAACACCATGAATAATAGGCAGTTGACACTCAGGACAGATCTACCAGTGTTCTGTGAAAATGGATCAGAAAACCAAGCAAAATGAGTGCTTTTTGTGTTTGCTGTCTAACAGACAACCAAATTTAACTCAGAAGACAAGTGCCAATCAGACTTAATGAGTAAATCTGACTCATGTTTTGCTTGTGAGTTTGGATCATACAAGCAAATCAAAACATAAGTATGACTCGAGGCCAAATCAGACTCAGAAGAGTTGACTCAGCTTAAGCTTCCTCAATGAGTCAAGTCAACACACACAGTAGTCTGGTAACACTGGTCAGGATGCCCCCAATCTGAACCAGCACCTACGTGGCACTAGTTCTCCAAGAATAATATTCAATCACCTGTTCAACATTTCAACCGTGACAAATATTTTCTAAGTGGTGAATCGGTGATAAACTGTGTGGTATGTTTTTGTAGTAAGGGGCAATAGCAAAAACAGATTTCACTCCCATGTTTGGTAGGTTCTTGTACCCTACAAGGCTATATCTACTTTTAGGGTTTTAACATCGATGCAGATAAGGTCTTTCAGACCTACAATTTATAAACTGCTACATTTACTAAGCATTTACTGAGTTGTATCATAAACCTATGTGATAAGATAATTGTATTTTGAAACTAAGAAGACAAGTTAACAACTTAACACACTCATATAGCATCTCTAAACTATCAAAAGCCCATCTATTGATGATCATATTAGATATATTCATCAAACCTTAGATGCACATAGATTTGCGGATGGTGCAAAAGATGAGCTGATGTTCTTATATATATCCGTATTTTCTAAACTTCATTGGTTTTACATTTCTAGGCACCAAATTACCACTTTAGAGGTTGCCCTGGAAATTGGGAGCACTTTTGAACTATTATTTGTAGATGTACCCAGGTCAATATCTTTAAAATTGGAACAGTAGTACTTGTTATATATTCCATGCTGACTTGGAAACATCTCTGGCAATCACATCTGGAATTAAACCTTTGTCCAAGGCTGAACTTGTCACACTAATGGACTCTAAAGTTACCCCTACCATGTGCACTGTGTCCATGGCACAACTTGACTTGACACTCTAATGGACTCTAAAGCTACCGCTATAATGTGCATGCCCATACTCAGACAAGTATTCTAGGTTCAACTTCCTCTAGTGTGACTGCTTTCATCATGGACTTTATTGATCTTTGTCTCTTTCCTGGTTCAGTGGTGCTAGAAAGTTTACTCAGAAAATGAGCACTATATAGGTGTATGGTAGAACATAATTGCATTATAAACAACGTATCTGCAATTTTGGTGAAAATCTGTGCCCAAGGTATCAAAAATTTGCGTAGAAACTGAGCACAATATATAGAAAATTGCATTATGAAAAATCTCTGGTGGAAATCTGTGCCCATATGCTTGAATATTGGTTATAAAATGAGTGCAATTTCTATTCCCTAACCTATAGATAATATGCTTAGAAGATGAACACAAAATCTGTGCCATTGATGCTACATGAAGGTCTAAAAATTTGCTGCAAGATGTGCAAAAAATGGGTAAGATTGGATATTTCTTGGTTTACATAGGCATGCGGGTGATTGGACCTGGTTACAGCTTGTCATGTTTGCATAGATTGTCAATTTTCACTAGTTTTGACTTAAGTCTGATGTAGCAAGCCAATGCTGCCTTGTTCTGGTTAGATTTGACGTATTTTTGGATTGGGGTTGAGTTAAACTGGCAATTTTGGGTATAACAGAGCAGGGCTTGCTTTGCTTTACTAAACCACATAATTATTTGCATTTGTATATTGCCCTTAATTGGAATTTAATGGGATATGTAAAAAATTCTAGAGGATGTAATTTCCCACAATAGAAATGGGCCTCAACTCAGAGAACAACTATACATACCCACTTTCCCGATCCTTTTTAGACCATACCATGTCTTTTATTCTCTTTGTTTGAAGTATAGGGGCCCATGCTATATTATATCTATCAAAGAAAATTGCAACACTAAGATAGGACAAGACAGGCGCCTATGAAAAATTGCTCAATTGTATACAAAAATCCCTCAGCAGAGAGGGTAGAAGAGACCACAGCTGCACTCCCTGGATGAACATGTGATGGGAAACCATGCAACGAGGAGCTCAGAAAAAGTTTGTTCAGGTTCCCTGTGTTTTCTTTGCTCACAATTCCTCTAAACTTTGTCATTATTATAATTTATTGCCCATCCCTTGCTTTGATGATAATATTCCCAGACTTCAACAGTTAAACATGGTAACCAATTTTGCCATAATTCCATAATTCCATACTGATTTGTTTCTCATGGTTGGTTGCATTTCCATGACTGAATTTTCCCTTGGGAACTTCTATCGCAGTTGCCCTTCTGGCTGTAATTATCAAGGATTGGATTATGGTTCTTCATTTAAGAACAATAGTGTTTCTTTGTTCAAGAACAATAATGGTTCTTCATTCAAGAACATTAATGGTTCTCTTTTTAGTGGAAGATGGCCCTTGTTAGCACAAATCTTGTTATTGGATTTGGCACCCACTTCCTTTAAAACATTTCAAATTTGCATCTCTCTCTGCATATAACATGAAGGCTGGCAGTGGGCAATAGAGTTTCCATTCTACATGGTGCACAGTTTTTCTTTCTCCATTTCATAATCTTGGATCTTCTGTGAGGGAATTCTTGAATCTTATTATTCTGGCACATTACATAAAATAGTTTTTTAATAAGTAAACTCCCTGCAGTCTGTCAAAAGATGGCACTGCTTGTTTTTGTTGTAGGTCTCATTGTTTAATGGGGGACCTTCATGACAGTGAAATGCAATCTCTTTTAAACTGTTCATTTGTGCCAACTGTAGATACAGGGATCCACAGAAAACCAACTAGTAGTGACTCCAATTATTTTCCAATAATGCAGTTTTTACAATGTCTAGATATGAAACTTTCCTTGGAAAACTGGAAAACTTTCCTTGGTCCTGGTAGCATTTTTGCGGAATGAATTAAGTTCTTTACTGGAATTCTCTCAGCCTTCTACGTTGTTTCTTGTGGCTGTTCCAATGTAATATGATGCTTTCAAAAACATGGCATGATTTTGAATTTCCTTTTAACATGGAGTTTGATAGCATTGAACCAGATTCTGAGATTATGAGAGCTTCTATTTACTCGTGTTACAGAGTTGGTGCTTTGGTTTACACACTATTATTTATCATTAACGTGACTAAGAAGCTGGCACTTTAGGCTTATATGGCTAATTTTGAGGATCTTTTCAGTTCATTTTACTGCTCTAATGGCTAATATTGCTTTTTGGCTCATCTCAATGCACAGGTGTGGTTCATGGGAGAACATTCACATATTTCCAAGGATTTTGATGATGTAAGAGTCTACTAGCTCGATAGCTGTATTCAAGAACTTCTTAGAGGAGTTAAACATGGGTACAGGTTAGTATTGTGATGAACATGAATCATATTGTTAAACAATAGTGTTATTTCCTTCGCAACCTTGTCTCTTATTTGTCGTGTGTGATTAATTGTGTTAGAAATTTTGACTGCTTCTACCTCCAACCTGGTTTCCATGCTCCTAATTCTTATTTATGCCCTTTGTGATTTGATTAATTTGTGTTGTCAACACTTTTCTGTGTTAGATGTTAACATGTCATTGGTTGTTACTCATCATTGGGACATGACATCAACAACATCACATTTTGTCACCTTTGTGGACATCAATCTCTTGTAATGTTGATTTACATTCTTTTGGTTCTCATGATCTACTTTTGGAAGTTCAGGTTCTGTTTTGGTTATCTCTTGCTTGATTGTTGTCTTTTTATTTTATTTTGAATCTGTGCACATCCTTCATGATACATCCTTCTTCAGTTTGATGAATTATGGTATTGCACATTGGCTTATACACTCAGTGGTCAATTCTTTAACCTCCATGTTCATTGCTTCCTCTTGTATGTAACCCAAACAGTGTTGCTTGATTTAGCAAACTAGATTCTAGATTTAGATCAATATGATGTGAATTGCTCCTCTGGTGTGGTAATCTAACATGCAACTCTTTCTGGGTAGTTTTTATGAATTCTCTCAATATCCTTCCCACTTCATGCATCTCACTTGTTCACTTCTTTTCAACCTTCTTTGGCACCACTAATGCTCCAGTCTTCCAAACTGTGTTAAAAAAATGTTTACAATAACAAGGCCTTCTTTGGCTCCTCTTCCTTCATTGGCAATGGTTGAAACTTTTTTTTTTGTTCTTTAGAAAATGTGTAAGTTTTCTTTCTTCCACACTATGAATGGTTCCTTTGTCATACTATTATGATGTTCCCAATAAAACATGACGTTCACGCCTGTTTTCCTTCACTGCAAAACAGCACACACATCTCTTCACTGCAACTTTCTTATTCTTGAATAGTCTGACAAGAGGTTAGCTCCATGTTTGATTCTTCTCTTCTCATTTTCTAACACACTACTGTGAATATTACCACCAATAGTAGGCCCATTCAATTTTGTCCAGGTGAATTTATCTATTTTGCAGTTATCAATCATTTGTACTTAATACTTTTCTAGGATGCTTATCAAATCGATGAAATATTTGACCCATTTCTAGTCCTTGAGCAAACCAACTAGCCGTGCCTAGTCAGGTTAATTTTCTGTTGCCAGCTTTTCCTTTCAGCTTTCTGCTTTCTGTTAACTCTTGTACAACTTTTTATTATTTTCCACAACTGTCGCAAGACACTTTAGTTCTTGCCTCTTCGGCCTTTTAAATTTCGTTGTTTGTTATCTTCCGTCATGCCTGATCTTCCTCTGATTTGTGGTTTTATCAAATTTGCAACTTGCTCAAAATTTCTGTTCAAAAACTGTAACTTCCTAAAAACTTGAGGTTTCTCAAAATTGTGGCTTTATATAAAACTCAGTCTCCTCAAACTTGTGGCTTCATATAAAGTTTGCGTCTCCTCAATATTCCAACGTTAAAAAAGATCCAAGTTGCCTCAACTCTGGCTTCATAAAGATTTCTCTAAACTGTAATGTCATAAAGTTTCTTCAAAACTGCATGTTAGAAATGCAGTCCCTTCGAATCTGTGCAAACCAAGACCTATCGAATCTACACAAACTAAGCTTCTTAGTATCTGTGCAAACTAAGCCCCTTTAAATCTATACAAATTGAGATCCTTATAATTTGTGCAAACTGAGTCTCTTCACCTTTGAACAAATTGAGTCTCTTCAAATTTGCACAGCTTTGAATTGATTTAGTGAAAAACACCGTCCCTTTAAAGTTGGTCCACGGGATCTTCGGATCTTTCCCATTATTCCATAAGGTGAGGCATAGGGGACCTTGGGTGTAATAAAATAAAGTATTTACAGATTTGATATCCGACTACTCGTGATATTGGCTTAGTGATCCACTTCGCCACCTTCAGCTCAAGCCCTTGAATTACTAACTGCAAAAGTTTTTTCAGTGTGAAGTTCTATTGCACTTTCTATCCTTGAATTCCTTATATGCATGGACTCAACCACCATGAATTGCCTCTCAATGATAGGAACTGGTGCTTTCTTTTCTGCATGCGAGTGAGAGAATACATCACATGCTGCAGCCCTTGCTTCTGCATACTTACGAACAGCTGCTAACATCAAGGAAATGAAAGAGAAGAAATACTATCCAAATGCTATTCAAAATAAAACAGTCATCAACGTGTTGTAACCTTCATACAACAATGGTCATAATCCCATAACCTCCATACAAAAATCATCAAAATCCCATAACCTCCATACAATTTCCTTAAAATTAAGGAGACCTTAACCCATTTGAATCTTCAATTTTCTTGTTTCATGTTGTCTCATTTAAAAAAATAGCATACTATGTAAACCATAAAAGTAAGGAATCCCATAACCTCCATACAATTTCCTTAAAATTAAGGAGACCTTAACCCATTTGAATCTTCAATTTTCTTGTTTCATGTTGTCTCATTTAAAAAAGTAACATATTGTGTAAATCATAAAAGTAAGGATGGCACATTGCTGCTTGTGCAGATATCCTCTGATTAGGATCATATAATAGCATTTTCTGCATAAATATAAAAAGCAATTTTAGAATCATATTATTTATATTGAAAATTATATTTATATTAAAAAAATAACTTTGAAAATGAAATAATATTCATTATAATAAAATAAAATAAAACTTACAGCTAGCAAGTCTAGGCCTTGTCCATCCATATCTGGCACCTCCTCTTCCAATTTGGCAGGTTTCCATCGACAAAATTCGTTCCAATATTTGAGCTGGGTGACCCCTGGCCATACGTTTTCATTCGGAGTTCCTAGTATTCTGAAGCATTAAGGACATAACATGATTGGCCAAGCCAATCATGTTATAGTTAATCATTATCCGGGTCTTTTCATGGTTTTACAATGTTTTAAGTGGTTATTTATCATTTAAAAAAAAGTTGCTTAAAAAAGATTTCAGATCTCATGTACTAGTAAAACAAAAGCTTAACCCAACAATTCCTGAAAGTATAAAAAAAAAGCAAACAAAGATAAATAAGAATTATATTTAGAACAAGTCAGGAATCTCACTTGAATATTGCATGAATCTGCAGGTCCTTGGAACTTTGAAAGAGAGGACGCCTCTTATACAACTCGGCTGTCAGGAGCATTTGTTACAAATTAAGATCACATTAATTGAATCAAGCTTTGAAGGAATACGCTATATCGATTATGTAAATAGGTTATAGATAAATACCAAAAATGCAGCCGACAGCCCATATATCAACCGAGTAAGAGTACTCAGTGGCTCCCAGTAACATTTCAGGAGCTCTGTACCATGGAGTCGCGCCCTGCATTACCCCAAACAAATATTAATAATATTTGAAATCTATGTAATAAAATCATTTTTTAGCCTCTGATAACTAATCAAAATTTAAGATTAATGATAATTAAAATAATCTGGGTTAGGTTAATATTGAATAGCTATGAATAATATGAATTAGTATCGGGTCTTCACCTGTGGCCAGTGAGATAGGTCACAAACTGTGATACAATTAATATGGGCAATATATTTATACACAGTATTCTACACTGAATTTTAACATATATTAAACATTTAAAATATAAACACTTATATATTTATACACAGCAGTACACTAAATTTTAATATATAAACACTTATAGATGAGATATCAACTTCTCTGAGAAAATCAAATATTTACCTTTAAAGTATAGCTCCTGTTTGGATCTACGTAGCCTCTTATGTTTCATTTTTTAATCCTGTGTGTGAAGTTCTATTGCACTTTATATCCTTGAATTCCTTATATGCATGGACTCAACCACCATGAATTGCCTCTCAATGATAGGAACTGGTGCTTTCTTTTCTGCATGCGAGCAAGAGAATACATCACATGCTGCAGCCCTTGCTTCTGCATACTTACGAACAGCTGCTAACATCAAGGAAATGAAAGAGAAGAAATTGAACCAGTTTTGCTTCACAGGGTAACATCACAATTATACCATACTTTTAGTACCTTGAATCCTGGAAATCTTATTGTCATAATGTGATTGCATGGACTAATGCTTTTGTGCATGGCAGTGTGTTGGACTGTAGACCTCACTTCGAGACTCAACTACCGGAAACTGTCCTGGGAAACTATTCAGCAGGGATATTCCAGGGAACCCGAGTGAAGGATGATATATCCTTCTGGGATATGGCACGCTTAATATCATCAAAAACAGAGATGGAAATCAGCAAACATAAGCACTTTTCTAAGTTACCAGTCCTAGCCATGCTTGTTGGACAGGTAATAACTAGGCTTCCCTCCATTCAAAAGTTAACAAAGTTGTTTTTCCAAGGGATTTTCACTTGTTTTGGTAAATGAATTTCAGCTTTGCACCTTTTGGTCTCTCTTAATAGATCAGGGGTTAAGAGGGATTTATGCTATACAATATTTTGGATTAGTCATATTGATGAATGAATGTGAATGCAGGTGATCAAACGTCCTAGTCTTACTCCAAGCTCTTCTAAGAGATCTGGGTTGTTTACAATGTTCTTGGGAGAGCCAGCAGAATCACAGTGGAAGAATACAGAATCTCTGAATGTGGCTGGCAGCTTGGGGCCTCTAGCAAGTATGCATGCAGTGGGTCCTTGCTTCAGTGCATGTGATTCTATGATTGAAGGGCCAGATGGGCCAAAGTTATGCATCTCCTTTACTTTTGCTACGCCTGTGTACACCAGAGATCAAATGCACTCCTTTGCCACCTCTACTCTTGAATTGCTGTCCTCGGAATAT
>LPNX010115144.1:11565-24065 GCA_001517045.1 Pseudotsuga menziesii
TATGAACAAGCTTAAAGTAGAAAAGTACTAAATATTACATTAATTAAGAGGAGTATTTTGTTCAGCAAGAGATGCGTATAAGTTGATGATGCTACAATGATTAGACCCTTCCTCTTGTGTATTTTAACAAATGTTTTCATCTTAATAAATAGGTATTTAGGGATGAAAAACTATAATATCCGGATGCTCACTTTTGTTACTAAATTTACCACCCACAATATTTTAAAAAAAAAAAAATAGGCGTCGCTTAACCGACGCATGTAGGTGTCGGTTAAGCGACGCCTGTGTATTTTAAAAATACAATACCGTCGCTTAAGCGATGCCTGTGTCCGGAAGGTGTCGGTTAAGCGACGCCTGTAAGTGTCAATGTTCTTAAAAAATTTTGTCACCGTCGCTTTGTAAGTGTCGGATAACCGACGATTGACTGAGCTGTTGCTTAACCGACGGATTGGAAAGATGTCGGATAACCGACGACACTCCACCGACGCTTAAAAAAAATCAATAGTGTCGTACATGCGACAGGGAAGTGTCGAAAATATGACAATACGGCCGTCAGATTTTTGGTCGAAATGTAGTAATGTTGACCTACGGTAGCCGGACCACAAACCGGATGGATTCCCCATACCAAACAGTCACGGGCTAGTTGGGAACGTTGACTGGGGAGAATCCCTTACTGTTGTTGCCTATGAATTTCTGGGCCTCAACACATCTGTAAAAAGGCACGGCACTCACATCCACCAACATGGTAGGAAACACCTCCTACCATCTGTGGAAAGGCATGGCACTTATAATCACCAGCATGGTAGGACACACCTACTACCATTTGTGAAAAGGCACAGCACTCACATCCACTAGCATGATAGGACACAACTACTATCATCTACACAACACTTACAATCACCAGCATGGTAGGACACACCTACTACCATCTGTGAAAAGGCTCAGCACTCACATCCACCAGCATGATAGGACACAACTACTACCATCTATGGAAAGGCTTAGCACTCATAGCCACCAACATGATAGGACACAACTACTATCATCTGTGGAAAGGCACTGCACTTACATCTGATCATGTTGGAACCAATCCCACAGTCATTTCAAAATGGCCCTCAGTCCCAGACTGAGTATTCTTGGTAACTGACCAGGTATCTCCATTCAGAGAATGGCATTCAGCACTTATATCTGATCATGTGGGAACACATCCCACAGTCACCTCATAATGGCTTAGCACTCACATCTAACATGAAAGGAACCAATCCTCCCACCATGACAGAATGGCTCAGCCCTTACATCTGACCATGGAAGGAACCAATCCTCTCACCATGTCAGAATGGCTCTTAGCTCTAGGCTGAGTATTCCTGGTAACTGACCAGGTGCCTCCATTCAGAGAATGGCATTTAGCACTTATATATGATCATGTAGGAACCAATCCTACAATCACCTCAGAATGGCTCAGCACTTATATCTGACATGCAAGGAACCAATCCTCTCATCATGACAAAATGGCTCATCCCTTACATCTGACCATGGAAGGAACCAATCCTCTCACCATGTCAGAATGGCTCATGGACTCATCACTTCCCCTTGGAGGGAACCTCGATCTCGAGAACACCAAGCTTCTTCCTGAAGTACTCAAACTTCACTCTAGCCAATGGCTTAGTCAACACATCAGCTATCTGTTCGTCCGTCACAACATATTGGAGCTTCAGTACTCCTCTCTGCACCATATCCCTGATATAGTGATATTTGATCTCGATATGCTTCGACTTGTCATGGAACACTGGGTTCTCCAACAACTTCACACAACTCTGGTTGTCGCAATATATACAAGTAGCATCCAACTGGAGATCAAATAAAATAGACAATAGCTTCCTTAGCCATACTGCCTCACAACTAGTTGAACAAGCTACAACATACTCTGCTTCAGTTGTAATCAATGCCACACAGGACTGCTTCCTGCTAAACCAAGAGATCACACCTGATCCCATACTAATTCAACACCCTAAAGTGCTCTTTCTATTGATGGAACTGCCTGCCCGATCTGAATTAACATAACCTTCCAGGTTAATCTTTTGATTCACCTCATACCCATAATCAACTGTACCCTTTAGGTACCTCAGAATATGCTTTGCAATAATCAAGTGAACATGTCTCGGATCTGTCAGGAACTAGCTCAAGTTGTTCACGGCGAAGCAACTATCTGGTCTCGTGTTCGTCAGGTACATTAAGGACCCAATCATCTAACGATACATCGTAGCATCAATCACTTCTGATGAAGCATCACTCAATAGCTTCAGGTTCGATGCCATAGGTGTGGTCATGGCCTTGTAGTCCATCATCCTTAACCTCTTCAGGATCTCTACTGCATACTTCCCTTGTCCCAGGGAGATTCTACCACACCTACATGCCTAGAAAGTAGTCCATCATATCCAAGTCCTTTATCTCAAACTCAGCAGCAAGTCTCCTTCTTGCAACTTCTGTCAGGAACAAGTCATCGACATATAACATGAGCATCACTGGTCCTCCACCATCAAACTTGAGGAAAAGGTTGGAATCCTCTTTACTCTCAGTAAAGCCTAGAGTCACCAGTAAGCTATCCATCTTGTCATACCATGTCGAACCTCGGGATCTTCTGTATTCACTCCCTCTGAAGTGAAGCATCATACCCCCTTTGTCTTTCGTACTCTATGAACTCTTTTCATGAGAAGCCTCGTGCTATGAATCTTTCCTTGTATCCCACGATGTTTCCATCTACTGCATGATGGAACTACAAATTTCCCTCCACGTATCGATACTGCATCCTAGACACCATTCTTCTTGAACTGTTCTTCCCTTTATTCTTGGTTACTTCTTCATAGCTTGAAGGTTCTGCATCAATGATGTCATTGCATTTGTCATATTATTCTTCATCTTGAATTGTCGTCACTTTTTCTTCGGAACAAGTCTCATCCTTCTTTGCTTGTAGGCGATTATGTATGCGATCTTTCCTACAAGTCAAATGCATTTGTATGGTTAGAAACATTTCATAAGGAATGTTCATAATGGAAAACTCTTATGCATAAATATATGATCATGCAACTATTTTAGCCAATACAACATTTATCCATATCTCACGGAAACTTTTTTAGATGCCTTGCATCTCCACCAGGACAACATTGAGATTGTGCACTAATCCAATATGTCAGCAAAGAGGTTTCATTCTAGATAAGTAGAAACGAAGAGTTGTATAGCACCATGAGCTACTTACCCATCACATGCATATTAGTAGTATACTGTCATTAATGCAAACATTCTATCATGCATAATACATCAACTGAATATAAACAAATGCATAACAAAACAATATCATGAAATGGAAATTGAATACTTATCTTTATTTGTTTCGTGGATAGACTCCTTCTTGAGCCTTCATCTTCTTCATTCATAATAGCATCGTTTCTTATCCAAATGCTAAGATGGATAAAAGGTTCTTCAAGAGTTTAGTTCTTCGTATTCCTCATCACTTGAGGGATCTTCTTTGGATGGTGAGAGATTGATATTCCCATCTTCTTTTCTCTTATTATGAGTCGAGCTTCTTCTTGTGTGTGCTCTTCCCAAAGTCTGCTGAAAGTAATCACTTCCTTCTAGCACACGTTCCTTGCATGAATGAATCCCATGATCCTGGGAGGCCATTCAAGGTGGCTATCACCACTTTTGTATTCTCCACTTCTTCTTCTACCGCTACAAGTTGTTCTTTGATTTGAGAGACCCTCGTAAAGTATGATTGTATGGTCTCTGCATTCTGGATCTTCACATTCTTCAACTATTTTCTCAAATTCATATTCTGATTTATGTTCTTCCCTCCAAATATCTTGGTCAAGGAATCAAACATCTTCGGTGTCTTTGGGGAAGACACTTGTGGTACAAGGTGATCTGTGATTGAATCAACAATGATCTTCTTGGCCTTGACCAAGTTCTTCTTGTGTAAGGCTTTTAGCCTCATCTCCCTCTGGAATTGGAACCTCTCTACTCATGTAGGTGTCCAATTCATTTTCTTTAGAGAGATCATATACTTCCATGCTTAAAATTTGTCAACTTCACCAAGCTTATCATTAAGCTGATGTGATAGATCACTTTGAAATGAGAACCTCAAATGAAAATAGCAAAAGATTGGATCTTACCGATTTGAGGTGTCCGTCCTTGTTCCAGAGCTAGCTGATCTAGGGTTTGTCAGAGAAACCATAATTTTCAAAACTTGGAATATTTCATAAATGATTGGATAGAAAGATAAACCTCTTCAAGGTGAGTTGTCCAATGTACTCATTTTCTGAAAATAGTGGAGGGAAACTCTCGGAACAGGAAGCCCTAGTTTTCCAATTTCTTCTGCAGAAATGCCTGATACTGTTTCTGTGGTATCTTTGAAATTACTACTCCGCTATGTCTAAAAATTTGTACTAAGGTATCCTTTCCTGTCCCTATTCCAACGCCATAATTTTCATCATAATTGGTTTCAGCAATTGGGACTTACTATCGTTTTCCCAAGGTGACCTGTTTTAGGACTGTTCAACATAGCGAAGTTGTACGGACTTCCACGTGTCACTGTTTCTACTTTGAGGTCTGAAACTTATTCCACAGAAAGTATAGTCCGTTCCCTTTCTATAAAATCTTTGGAAATTTCATTTGGACCTTTGTAGCCCGATATAGAGCAATTCTCCCCAGGTGTCATGTTTAGGGATGAATCTTGGAAGAGGCTGGAACCCTAACTTGGAGGGATCATATCTCCTAGAATATAGTGAGTCTGACGCTGAATTTTGGATACAGCGTAAATTAGGATTTTATATTTGGCATATGAATTTTTTATCTCCTGAGCATGCTCCAATACCAATATATAGTGAATGTACCAAAACTTATCAGTTTTAGTATTTTAGGGTTTTTCCAGCCCAGGGCCAAACTAGGGTTTGACTTTCCCAGAGTTATACCCGACCAAAAATATCAACCCAGGTATATAAACTTTAATTTTTATGAGGAGTTAAATCCTATGTCGAGCTCACTCAGTAATTCCTCTTCTGTAAGAATCCCTCATTTCCCGCACCAAAAACTAAAATTGTCCAGAATCGAATTTTGCTTCGACAAAAAGATGTGCCCTTCAATAGAGAGTCAACCTAGCATACTTTTGTTGATGGATTGTGGAGAGAGACCCAAAAGGTAAGAAGCCCTAGATTCTACAGCTGCACAATGTCTTCTTCTCAAGTTAGCTCTGATACCATGTTATATTTTTATCATTCAAGCTAGCATTATGATCTTAGGATCTTTAACTAACAGAATAACATGCACAGCAAAAAACACAAGAGACAAGAGACACAAAGAATTTTCCTCGGGGAAACCATAAAGGAGAAAACCCCACAACTTCCTCAGAGATAGAATAAGCACCAAAAGTAATACCTGAAAACATAAAGATGATCTCCCGACAGCAGTAGTCTCTCTCTCTCTGATCCCATCTTCTTCTCTCTCACTCATGTGCACCAGTGAGTGAGTGTGTGTGTGTTATAAATAGAGAGGCTCACTCTCTATTTATATTCTTTCATTCACTTAATGCCCACTCTAACATGTCGGACTCACTTAACAATTACTTACTAGAGCCGACATCTCTAGGAGATTCTAATAACCCTAGTGCCCCACAACTTGTGGGAACTTTGCCCCGACCTACAATAACTCACCTAGGGATGACTTCTCTAGGATATTCTAATAACCCTATGGCCCCACAACTGTGGGGACTTTAACCCTTGTACAATAGGAGGGTTAACCACAATGACTTGACATGAGTTGTTTACATTATTGAATCTCCCGATAGGAACATCGGGGCATGACATGACTCAAATACATTACAGACACTTCCCAGAATAAACAGTGGGGTACAATACATAAGATATACAAGTGAATACATTTTGAAGTTACAAATACATCAACAACCTGCTTATGTAGGGATGCATTTTAGAAACACTGACCCTTATGGTCAATATTTTCAAACGTCGATTTTGGCTCCTTTCACGAGCTCTCCTTTCTCTCTTTTTCAGTGGAGGGATACCTGCTCCTATTTTCCAAACTCCCATTTCAACCGGAGTAGCTCAAACCACATACACTACACCACATATGAATAATCCACTGGCTTATGGTTGGAATCCTTTTCAAAGTAGTCCGACTACTTCACAACCAATAGCTAGGGGAAACCCTGCCTCTACATTTGGGAACCAGGGGGCAAGTCCTTCTACTTCCCAAGCTAGTACTTTTCAAGCTCTGATTAGACCCAAGCTTCCTTTCCTGACAACTTTGATTTGCCATATTTTTCCAAGTTAATGAATGACTCGGTGAGAAATGATGCCACCTAGCCACCTGTCCCTACCAAGTTACCCTCGGATATTCCAAAATTCAAAGGTAAAGTTAGTGAAGACCCAGGGGCCCATATCACCACCTTTCACTTGTGGTGCTCTTCCAACTCACTGAATGATGACACCATTTGGTTGAGATTGTTCCAAAGAACTTTGACTAGTGTCGCAACAAACTAGTACATTGAACTACCCTCTACTATGTTTATTAGTTTTTGGGACCTAACTAATGTGTTCCTTAACCATTTCCAACTTCCTGTCTAGTATGATGTTGGCACAGACTTATTTTCCACCTTTCAGTAGGACAAATCCACTCACATTTCAGATCACATCCAAGAGTGGAGAACGCGGAAGAGGCTCATTAAGGCCACTATCACTGTTACAGTTGATTTTACCACACATGGTTGATCACACTTTTATGACATTCCATGTCCCTCTGTAGACACTTTGGACCCCATGGACTATTTTTGTATTTTTGTTGTTTCCAAGATCATCCCTAAAAACACTCATTATTTGTTGTATGCAACTTTTAATCCCTTTCTCGTGTATATACGCAGATATTACCCCTAAAATGCGTACATCGGGATGTGTGCAAAAGGCCAAATGTTTTTGGAGTTTCTTTGATGTGGATTTCAATCACTTGTCTCTTAGCTTTCCATATGCCTTGAGATTGCTCAGATTTGACCTTCCATTACCCCATTGAAGCACTATATAAGGAACCATGTGGATACATTGAAGAAGAGGAATTGAAGAGCAAGAAAACTATAGTCCGTTGTTGTCGTAGCTTGCTTGTACTTGATTATGCATCCCTTTGTCCCTTGGAGCACTTTGTGTTCTTCCCAAGCTTTCCTTTGCTTGTGAGAATGCTATCGAGAGATGGAGGATTAAGGTGGTGGAGGCCCAAGTGGAGGACTCAGTTTCTCTGGTTCGCAGACATGTCGACAGAGGTTGTCACTTATGTAATCTCTGATTTACTTAATATAAATATATTTTCCTGTCCAATGATGTGCATTTAAATGAACATTGAATCCATGGATGTGTTTAATTGCTTATGTATCATTGATTAATAATTCTAGAGTATGCCTAACACTATATTATATAGCATGCTTTCCTTGTTTACTATTGTTGAGAGTAAATTGCTAACACAAGCGGGATTGGAAAAAGATCAATGGGGATCTACTACAACCGTATGGAATAAGGTATGTTTCGAGATCCTTTAGTGTTAGATGTTGTATTTCTCTGGCATATGGGGAAGAGATTGATTTCTTCAATTTCTCTGTCTGTTGTGGTACACCCCAATCCATATGAATTTTTCTCTGTAACAAAATTGGTGAATCTACTGGGGATATCTGACATACACTAGAATCAGCCCGCCTCCTAGCCCACAAGATCAGAGGTTCACCATCTCTCCTTGTCGGGACAAACCAGTGATAAAATATATTTCCTCAACCTCAATGCTGAGTGACATCCCGTCAATCTGAAATGTCTCAGATTGTGGATCCCAATAGTCCACCAGCAACTGGAGTAGTCTTGGTTTGGCCCTCAGGCTGCCAAGACACCAAAACTTGTATAAACCACATGCCCATAATGCTTGTTGGGCCATAATATCACCTTGCACAGCCTCCTCCACATCACCATGCTCTCTTTCCCTCCACTCTAACACCATCCTGCAAACCAAAGTTTTGATCATTTTTGCCTTTGAAAACCTTGTTTGCGGCCCTATACGCGACTGTTCTCAAAACAACCGCGTATGTACACGGGTTTTTGTGCTTTTTCCGCGTATCGCGAGCCCTATACACGGAAAAAAGCTTGATTTTCGCATGGGCCGAAATGCACAAGTATGGATGGCTTGAAAAATGAAATGGACCATGAAATTCAAAAAAATTGCATGAAATTGGAATAGAAGGGCATGAGAATCTACCTGGATCAAACAAGGAGAGATTCCGCTGGACGATGCTCCCGGAATTCGCTTCTGAAGTTCTGAGCTCAAATACACTATGTTGGGTAAAAATTTCAAATGATATGAAAATTTTTAAATTTTTTACTATTTATAGAAAGAAAAATTTACCCACTTTCTATAGTTTTTTACCATTTTGGACCGTTTGAACTAATTTGATGATGTAGGAGTCCATTTTGAGTGCGGTTTGACCGTGGCTTTGATCCGTTCATGCCTACTGCAGGTATTATGTCTAAACTGGCATATAGGTTAGGTTTCACATCCATTTACATTTTTCATAACCTTATGACCGTTTCATTTTAACCTTAGGTACGAACCCATTCCATCTTGTCACGGAACCTTCTTGCTGCTTTTAGAAGTGACATGTTGTGAATGGTATAGCTTTACCATACATGGGTACCCTAGCTAGATCATGTTTTGCATTTGGTGCCCATGCTGACATTTCTCCTTTAGGGTGTGGGAGTCATTTGTATAGTACCACCATGACTTTGAGCAAGAGCTCATACTCCTCTTGACCTTTATGCTGGCCTTTTCCCTGGGACTCCCTTGTATATGTCAAGTTGTAATTGCATTATCATGAGTTTTGCGTGCATTATTAAGCCTTATGCTGGATTCCATGACTTTGATTATCATCCATGTAGCCAAATCTTGTCTCATGTCTATCTAAGCAGAGTCATTTTATATATCTTTTGTAGCTTGATACCCCATTTTTTTACCGGGAAGGGACTTTCCCCCGAGTGTCGTTATCCTACGCGTGTTTCCTTGCATTGAGAAAAGGTATGTTCCACTACTTGGAACTATTTTGTTTCCCTTTGACACTCGTCTCCTCCTAGATTTGTAACTATAAAGCACTTTTATTCTTTTTCAAGCTTTTCAAAATATCTGAAAAAAAATCCAAAAAAATCAAAAAACCAAAAAGGCAGACAGGAAAATATGTTATCTTTGGTAGTATTCGAGTCATGTCGCCTTCGAACAGAGCACTGTATATAACATCCATTGGTTGGGGTAGTAGTTTAACTTTAGGAGTTGTACTTGTATCTCTGAGTTTATCTCCACCAAATGGTTAAGCTTCCAGTCCCTATGGAGCCTCTGTTGATGCCTCATGTGTCGCAGAGATGTCCCAGTTTTGTATCTCGAGTCTATGCTACCTACATTTAGTCACCATTCAACTTTTATGCTATTGTTTGAAGGAATTTGAAGCTTGAGTTGGCCATTCCTCAGTTGTCTTGACTTTGCATGTCGACCATTCCCAGTATTATTACAAGTTCGTGCACATCTTGTTCGAGTCCTTCCACATTATACAGTGTTGTTGAGTACCTTGTGTTGATTGATGAGGGATGCCTTAATTCCCTCCTTCCAGTGGATTCCATCCCATCGACTTCAGATCATTCATTCTGGGATAGGAGTCTAGAGTCATTTAAGTGCCTTGAGACTTACAGTCATCAGTGGTAGGTTCTCTCGCCATTGACAGTTTTGGGAATACATCAATGGCCCCTGATCTATGGATTCTTCCAAGTGTTCGACCTCAACACATTTATTTGCACTTGTTAGATTGCAATTTAGTACCTTGATTCCCATTTTCATTATCGGCGGGTGATCTCGCGTCTGTTAACGGTATACATCAATGACCAGTAATTAAATGATGGACTACTATGTTCGACCTCGACACCTCTATTCACATAGTAGGACATGTACTCGTAGCGGTTTGTGTAGAATACTTTCCATATTGATGGCATTTCCTATATGCTACCTCCTTGATCATGCCAGTGTTCATGAGCTTTCAATTCTCATGACTTGATTCCAGTGTATGTCAGATATCTCTAGCCATTATGGAGATCTTGATCCATGGTATATCTTAGCTTTCATGGAGATCTTGGTCCTTTGTATATCTTCATCATGGAGATTCTGATCTATTGTATAGTGTACGTGGAGATGACCACACATGTCACAGTTTGTATATCATGCCTATTCATGACCATTGTACTCTTATGTATCTGGAACTGCTATATGTATTTGCAGTCATGTGCAGAGTTTGATTATTGCATTATACTGTTGGATGGCTAGTTCTTCCACCTGGTTCTTCATCACTCCACTTCTGGGATGGATTTATAATTTATTTCGGCCATCATGTTACCCCTCTAACCTCACACATTAGGGGGCATATGTTACAGCTGATTTTACCACACATGGTTGATCACACTTTTATGGCCTTCCCTGTCCCTATGCAGACTCTTTGGACCCCATGGACTATTTATGTACCTTTTATGTTTCCAATATCATCCCTAAAAACACTCATTATTTGTTGTACATGACTTTTAATCCCTTTCTCGTGTATATACGCGGATATTACCCCTAAACCCGCTTACATTGGGATGTGTGCAAAAGGCCAAAATTTTTTGGAGTTTCCTTGATGTGGATCTTAATCACTTTTCTCTTGGCTTTCCATATGCCTCGAGATCACTCGGATTTGACCTTCCATTACCCCATTGAAGCACTATATAAGGAACCATGTGGATACATTGAAGAAGAGGAATTGAAGAGCAAGAAAACTGTAGTCCATTGTTGTTGTAGCTTGCTTGTACTTGAGTCTGCATCCCTTTGTCCCTTGGAGCACTTTATGTTCTTCCCAAGCTTGCCTTTTCTTGTGGTCTTACTATCGAGAGATGGAGGATTGAGGTGGTGGAGGCCTAGGTGGAGGACTCAGTTTCTCCGGTTCGCAAACGTGCCGACAGAGATTGTCACTTATGTAATCTCTGATTTACTTAATAGAAATATATTTTCCTATCCAATGATGTGCATTTAAATGAATATTGAATCCATGGATGTCTTTAATTGCTTATGTATCATTGATTATATATGCTAGAGTATGCCTAACACTATATTATATAGCATGCTTTCCTTGTTTACTGTTGTTGAGAGTAAATTGACAAAAAGTGCAATACCCCCATCTCATGGAGTAACCCAGTTGACAGGTTAGTATTACGACCTGAACTACTAAAAGAGATGGATTTAATTGTAAAACAAGTGCAAGGTAACTTAAAAGTTGCACAAGACAGACAGAAAAGTCAAGAAGATCTTAAATGAACTCAAAAAGAGTTCCAGGTGGGTGAACATATCTTTATAAAGGTAAAGCCTAAAAAGAGTTCTCTAAGATTAAGAAGTTGTGCTAAGTTGGCACCTTGATTTTGCGGACCTTTTGAGATACTGTCTAGAATGGGACAATTGGCATATCAATTGGCTTTACTGCCAAATTTGAAGGTTCATAATGTTTTTCATATCTCAGTGTTAAAAAAATATGTACATGATGCTACTCATGTTATAAACTGGAATGATGTGCAGGTGGAACCCGAAGGAGATTTTATGGTGGAACCAGATTGTATCCTCGAAAGAAGGGAGATATTGCTTCAGAATCGCACCATTGGTCAAGTGAAGGTGCAATGTAAGCACCTTAGTCCAGAAGAAGCCACCTGGGAATTTGAGAGCCATATGCAGGCTGCATATCCAATTCTATTCCAGGGCAATTCTGAGGACGAAGAATAAATAACATTGAGGATGATGTTATATTTAAAGGGGTGTGTATGTCACATGCCCCAAATTGCAAAAAAAAATTATGTTTTAAAGAACATTATGTTATATTTTTATTATAAATTTTGTAATTAATGACCAAGTGGGGTCAAGGATAATTGAATGTAATTGCTGAATATTTTATTAATTAATAAATTAAAGATGAGACAACAGCTTAAGGAGGCTGTTAAATGAGTGTTTTACTGGTCACTTGGTGGAATAGGCTAGGTTAAGAACAGATTGACACTTGGCAACATCCTCAAACTACTTCTAGTTGTTGCAGGGGGCAACTTCCCTATTTTTGTGGTCATGTTCCCCAAGAAAGTGGAACAAGAGCAGGTGGCTCATTAAGTGAAAACTAACCCAAAAGACCTAGGCATGATAACAAAATTTCCCATTGAATACAGCTAAGGCTACTCATTCTTCACTTGTGAAAATTCAGAGTGAATTTAGTGCACAAGGAAATTCGATGGAGGCAACTAATAGAAGTTTGTTTTGAGTGAAAAGTGATGAAGTTATGAACTAGTGCAGCTATTTTAAGCTGAGTTCATACTGTTGCAAGCAGTACAGATTTACTACTGAATACATAGTAGAGTTGCAGAGGATTGCCAAAC
>LPNX010115144.1:29065-54360 GCA_001517045.1 Pseudotsuga menziesii
AATGGTTAAGTGGGCATATGTAGTGAAGACTGACTCAGAAACCATGCAAGGATGAGATGCAAATATTTCACTTTTCTTTTAATGGATGCCCTACTTATGAGAGAGTAAAAGGTCATTTTCCCAAATACAAAAATTGAATATCATACACCCAAACTTGAAACTAGAATTTTGTTTCCTATGTTTCCAACAAAAGTGAAAAACATATCTCTAGGAACAAAAAGATCTAATTAATGTTTCCAATAAAAAAAACTAAAGAAAATAGTCTTTACATATTATGAAACTTGAAAGTTTTTATTTTATTTTTATATAAAACTAAGATTTAACAAAAGAAAATTTTGAAATAAACTAAAACAAGAACAAATTGATTTTTAATTTTCAAGTATTTTTCAAATTAATAAAGAAGATCAAAGCAAAACGTTTTCTTTGAATTGTGAAGGAAATGAAAGATCACATTTCCTCTTCTATAGAGATCTAAGGAAACAAATAGTAATCCCAATACAAGAGAACTCGAGACAAACTCAACACATGCACACAAAAATAATACCATCCACAAAAAAGAGCAAGAGGTTTCAAGCAAAGAAACAAATGTAAAATCCAATGCAAGAAAAATAAACTCCTCTTTGAATGCAAAGAGCATATAATTGAAAGAGACTGCATAATATATAATTCATGCCCCCCCCACCCATCCATGAGGGGGAATTATTTTTTTTAAATGCACTTCATTTCTCTTAAAATGTAACCTAAAAACACCCCCAATTATAGTATAGAATCAATCCAAAAGGGTCCCAAGAAATTGATAAATAAACAGCTGAAGAAACAGATTTAAAAGTAGAAGACACTGTGAATCACAATGACAAACCAAATTACAAGGTTGTAACAGATATGGGGTTGAAATCAAGCTTGGATAAGAGGGATGACACAAGTTGTATGTGTAACCCTAGGTACCAATAATAGGCTGACGCTCCTTGCAAAAAGGCAAAAGGTGTCGGTGACGCACTGTGTACAAAGGGTAAAGGCGTCAGTGATGCTTTGTATCAGAACATAGAAGGATTCGGTCTGATAGGGTCGCACTGTACAAACAGGATAAGTGTGTCGATGAAACCAAAAACTCAAAAAAGAAGATCTTAGGCTAAAAAACATATTCTAAAGGTCTGAAATTGCACAATAGAAATAAGAGGAAAAAATGAGATCTATACAAAACAAAAGTATATCTATCAAAAATTAACAGATCTAAGGTCGTTCCCGAGTGTGGTCACCAATTTTGTTAGAGAAAATTCTCAATCAGTTCAAACAAAAATTGTTTCCCTATTCTATATGGTATAGATCTATAACAACACACATATAATAATGAAAACCTTTCCCTACATCTGATTAGATTATTTGGATAGAACAAAACATTACCTTTTTCTAAAGGTTGTCCCTGCTATCTTGAAGCTTTAGCATTAGTTAACATAGAGGAACTTGCACAAAGATCAAAGCCAACAAGAAACAAGTGGAAACATACAAGATAGTCAAATAGATCTATATCGATGACTAAGGAGAAAGATAATAAACTTGAATTACATAATGTTTATGGGAAAGGAAAACACTTTGTATTAAAAACTGAGGGAAAGACTACAACCATAAAGCCGTGGTGTTGCGATTCTTTTCCAATGGAATCTTGCCTCAAAGAAGAGCCACAAAGAAAGAGATCTGGCCCAATTTCTTCAGCATTTACTTGCTCTCATTCTAACCCCCTTATCCCATGAGGTGAAACCTAATTTATAGGCCAAAGGAGATGAGGAAGGGATGAGAGAATCAAGGGATAAGGGATGAGGTGGTATCCTACCAAGGAATACGTGAGTGAGATCCATCCTATAAGGAAGGTATTAGCCTCCACGAGGGTCTCCTTCGAGAGGCTTCTCAAAATTTCTATTTTTTCCCTTTATACAGGATTTGACATTCTTTATAAATATGCAAAAGGCGTCAGTGACGCACTCTACTATGGTGCAAGGTGTGTCGGCACACTTTGATAGAAGGAAATGTGTGTCAACCTCTATAGATATGTATTTTTCAAAAGGAAAAAACTCCAGATCTCATCTTCCACAAAGGTTTGGCCAATCACTTTAGGGATTGAGACAACAAAAGAAAGTACAAGGTTCATGGCCATGGCGAGGACGGAAATTATGTGTAACATAAATTGCCTTCCTGGATGCTTCAAAGAAATCTATGCTTCCATATGGTGGGGGGGTAACAAGAATTGTCATCCCTTGGGATATATGATGTAATAGAAAGAGGATTTTGTCTAAAGGGATAAGGTTTTGGTATGATGCACAGGCTAGGGCTCTTGTGTCTAGGTCTTGAATTGCTTGTAACTCTAGGATACATAATCCTCTTTTGAGACTAGGAGTATCTATGGTACAAACAAATTTTCTCTAACTTGTCGATAGTATGTCATTTAGGATCTAAGAGTATAGGTTATCACACCAGAATCTTCACAAGGGTAGACTCTCATAGGCTAAAGGTGTCTTGGCCTACAATAGATACATCTTTAGCTTCCTACAGAATCTTGAATAGGTCAAAAAACTTGATTAGGGTATCATATATGTTGGCTAATTTATCATTTACATGTTCATCCTTGGTGAAAAGGTCTTTAGACAAGGTGGATTTTAATTGCTTGGTCATTTCAGGATTAAATTGAATGGATTACTAGCTACTTTTATGGAGACACTTCTCTTGGTATTAAACTTGTGAAATTCAAATAGGTGGGACTAGATATGCAATGGTAAAAGTGTAGGATTATAGAATTACTTGAGTGCTAGTTTAAATTCACACAAAGGTTCGAATTCTGGTGTCGAGAACTTCGTTTTGATAAGCAATATAATCAGTAGATGTTGAAGGAACGATACCAAGAATGTGGAATGTTGTCTATATTTTTCTTCATTCATGTCTTGCATAGGCCACGATTTCAAAACCAATCTATTTTGGCATTTCCCTTTTGCTCAAGTTGTTTGGAATTCTTCTTTGCAGATAATTTAGTGTGATTTTCAATATACATGTGTCACTTTTGAGATAGTTGGGCTTAAGCTTTTAATACTTTTCCCATTTTTGAAGGGAAGAAACAAAAGTATTTTTGAAGACAAAATATTTTTAGTATATTATCTTGCTATTAGAGTTGTTTCTTTCTATAAGGGATATGGGCCTATGTTTCACAGTGGTAGTGACTAGTGATATACTTGTCCAACTACAACCTTCGATCCATCAGTCATCTCCATAACAACTACTAAATCGGGTGTGAACTCCACTATTTTACCTAATCTTGTGTGGGTGATTTGGTACATGGAAAAAAGGTTGATAGAAAATGAAGGGACACAGAGTGCATTATGAAATTTTCCATGTTTTAAATCAACAACTCCTTTTCCACATACCCGAATTGACGTATCACCTCTCATTAGGATGGGGGGATCGGTACACAGCTCCAAGGAATAAAATATGTCCTCTGATGAGGCCATGTGATGTGATTCTCCTTAATCGAGGATCCATGAAGATGAATATGAGGCAACTAATACAAGTGCATGGGTTGATTCCTTGCCTATGTTTTTGTCATATTGTGGTCTTTTAGTTGTTTTGTTCTTCTTTTAGTTTTTAGGAATTTTGAGATTTCCTTGTGTAAGAAGATGCTTCGATTGATCATTATCTTTCTTCATGCAATCCTACTATGTATGATTAGTTTCTTGCAGTAGGAACATATAATCTTATCCTTCTTTGAATTCAATGCTTTTGAGGAGGAATTTTCCTAAGTAGAACTAGGATTTTACTCCTCCTTTTCTTTGCTTTGTTGTTTTTGCTTTATGTATTTCTAACTTCCTAATTTGCAACAAGTGCATGGGACTTTGATGACTTCTAAGATTCCATTTGAACAAGCTTATCATTCTCATGGGTGAGAGAGTCAACAAAAACATCCAAAGTAGGTATCTTCCAAGTAGCTCCCAGTGCTAGTTTTGTGGCATGATATGTAGAAACACATATGGAGTACTCATGACCCAGTTTGGATAGGATTGAGACTACTAGTTGCTCACCCTTATTTTATACTCCACATATCTTAAGTTATAGCAATAATATTCTGAAATTTGTAAAGGAATCTTTGATTGTATCAAATTTACTTGGGATTAAACTAATGATCTCATTCTCCAATTGATGACATCTCATGTCATCTTGATTCTCTGAGATTCCTTGCAACTTGGTTCAGACGTCATTAGGATTTTTTGTAGCTTTTATTTGATAGAAGGTCAAGAGGAATAGAGAGACAAATCATCCCATGGGATTCATCTATCTAGTTGAACTGTTTTTCCTTTTCCACCATTGAGTTTGGCTCAGTTTATGTTCCCATCCTGATCTTGTAGAGGCCTTTGTTGCACAATATAATCACAATATTACTCTTTCATTCAAAGCAATTGAATGGATTAATAATTAGCTAGGGAGAAAGATCCATTCAACCTGATGAGCTTTAATATGTGACTTCATCTGCAAACCTATAAAACAACTTCTTTAAATCACCAAGGCTTTGATACCATGTGATATTTCAAACCAATGGATCTAGAAGCTAAATGGAGTAGTATTACAACTAGCATAGATAAAAGATAAGAATACAATAAATGACCTAAACAATGTAATCTTTAGTAACCAATGAATGTGCAAAGGGAGTACATGAATTAATGCATGATCAATGAGATACAAGGCTTCATATATAGGCAACCAAGCTTAGGCTTAATTAAATTTTCAAGCTTAATGGCTAGTGAAATGCACACTAATTACCCTTAAATAATAAAGTTCACATACTAAGGAAGTAATAAATACCATGCACTAGATGATAGGGTGTATCCAGGATTAGAATACTCAAGTAAGGTGCTTTTTTTACAAAGTTTAGACAAGTGATCCTTCCTTAGAGAGTAAAATTGGCCATGAATGAGTGGATAGGGTTAAAAATTTCTATAAATATTGCCCTCATTGTAATGTCCCTTTTTGAAATTTTATGAAAATGCCCAATTTTCCAATTTTTTCTCAATTTTGGCTCTTGACTAGTTTTGATGTCTAGACCTCCAAATTGACCCAAATGCTTCCAAATTTTCTCTAAAGGTACATGAATGATAATATAAATTAAATATCATTCTCATGTATGTTTTTTGACCTCCCAATTACATCTACAAACTTGTTTAATGTTCTGTTCAAAGTAGGAGTCTTTACTAGCAAATTGGGCCTCCAATTCCCCTCAGGTAATTTCCGGAAATGGCTTCACAAATGATCCCAAAGTCACTTGAATTTATTAACATAGGATGGGTATGTGTAAGGGACCTTTTAAAATTCTCATATGCATCATGGTTCAGTTTATACAGGCTGTTATGACTCTTTCCAAAACAACTCCCAAGTCACAATTTCGACCCTTGGGGAAAATGCACCAAATCTTCTCCCAATGCAATAAAAATCAGTAAAATGGATTCCAATGCTTAATTAATGAACATGAGACTTTAAATAAACATTAATTACAGTCCATACATCATAAATTTATCATATATACATTCCTACATTCGAAATAATAAGCATTACCATGGCATATATCAAAATAGAGTGAAAATGGTCATTGTTTGCTCATTAAAAGTCATTTTGACATACAACTCTTGGGAATTTCGACTTGAAATTTTTTGAGAATGAATAAAAGAGAATATTTAACTAATTCCAATCATAAATGGACAATTAAAGTCTCTCCCAATTCGAAATCATCAGCATTACAATGGTTCACAACAAGATAGTGTAGAAATGACACTATTTCTTCATTGTTCAACATTTTTACATGAATTATTTTGGGTATTTCGACCTAAGAGTATTCTGAACGTGAAATACAGAGGATATACATCATAAAATAATATAATTGGAATTATAATCTTCCCCAAAGAGATCAATAGCTCACCCAAAGCACAATCCCTCCGTTTGCATGAATATGGTGTGAAAACTGGAAATAGTTGAGAGAGAGTGCTGCAATAGAAGAATCCAAATTATTTACTGTAGATTACACTTGAAAATAAGACTCCATTAAAGCTCCATGAAATACCTGAGTGGCCTTTCCACACACCAACTAGGATGGGAATCTTTCACCCTCGAAATTGGCTTAAGCAAGAAAACTAGTCATCCACTAGCTCTCACAATTCACAAATGAGCCAAAGATTATTCTCATGGATGATCCCTATATTTTAAAAACATTATTAGTCTTCTAAGGTTCCAAATACAATTTGAATTGGTGTGGATTCTAATGCTATGCCATGTGGCCTCTCTCTTCACCTTCCCTCTTCTCCCAAATTTGAGTAGGAGCCTCTTGGCCTTCTCCAACTCCCAAATTCGACCTCTAAGATGCTCTATTCAGTCCTTACATGTCAGTATTTCAGTATTTCATCCTTAATATCTTACTTGTGTCATAAATTTCATATAATCTCCATCATTGGTGTCATAGATGTAATAAATGTAAGGGGAATCTAGCCAAGTGTCCATGAAACTCCCATTTGGCTCTTCCTCTCCCATGTAAGTTATAGTTGATCACAAATTCGGACTATGAAGTATATGGACAATTATATTAGCCTTATAATCCATCCAAAAACATTAGGCTTCCCATATATTCCAATTTGCAAGAGAAAGATACCATTTAACATAGGAATTCTAGCTAGTGTGGGCCCCATAGTCTCCATGTGTCTTCATGCTCCATTGCCACTTCCATTTTCTCTTGTATTTATTTAATAAGCTACATTATTAAATATTTATCCCCTTATAATGTCTAAACATAATTTATTATCCCCCTTATTCCAAATATCAAAGCTTCCACCCCCAACCTAGGAAACTAGTGATTTTCCTCCTTGGCAATTATTTGACTTTTAGCATCCCTTTGACAACTTTCATGAACATGGAAAATGTGATTTGGCCATTGTGACCCAATGAAAAATTTGGGACATTACACTCATGAGGTAATTAACTCAATTATGCATGTGAAACTGAAGTCTAACTGGCCCAAATTAGCCAAGTAAGGTGTATTTGGTCATTAAGTCAGCCAAAACAATTAATTAGGTATTTAACTGAGCTAAATTAGCCAACTAGGGTGCATTAGTCAGTTAATTGAGCCATACTTACTAACTTACATCCACAAAACCCCAAAAAATGGCGACAACTCATACAAGGGTGCCTTAATCCCTAAAAAGTGGAAAAACTAGTTGTGAGGGTGCCTCAATAGAAAGTGTAAACTAGAAAGTACCTCAATAGTTGTGAGGGTGCCTCAATAGAAAGTATAAACTAGAAAGTGCCTCAATAGAAATTCTAAACTAGAAAGTGTAAACTAGAAAGTGCCTCAATAGAAAGTGTAAACTAGAAAGTACCATTATCCCAGGTTGATAGGGGGAAGGTACCAGCATTAGAGCAGCCCACAAATTCTCCTGAAGAAATTCTTAATCAGGAAGACATTTTTTTCTCCACTGACCCAACACAAACAATAATGAACCTTTTGATACAATTATATGCCAAATTCGCTTCTTTGATTTTGATTCGACCGAGGAAAGAAGATATTGATAAAAATATTAAATATTTGACGCGCCATATTTAGTGCTATGGGGTAAGAAATATGTTTATTTATCACTTCTTTAGTTATGATTCTAATTTTTATACTCTTATAATTTATTTATAAAAAAAAAACCCTTTATTTTTACAAGAGTATTTGTAGACTGTTGATCCTTGGGATGAGCCTAGGTAGCCTGGTGTTGGTACCAGTGCCATTCCTACACCAACACCAGAGCATATAGGCCGTTGTGTTCACTCTTTGCATGTGACTAACTCACCAATCACTCAAATGATTACACCCCCTACGGACGATGTTGGTACCACACCCCCTTACCAGAGCACGCAAGAATGTGCAGAACGTGGTGTGGATGCAGAACACGACATTGCAACTTTTGAGGCATGCTTTCCTTGATCTTCTCATGTCACTAGCACGGGAACACTATCGGTTACCTTTTTGGTAAATGCTGAGATAACTCCTTTGAAAATAGACAATCTTTGAATTATTTAAGAATAGTGTTTTAATTATTATGTACAATCTAATTGTAATTTACGTATAATGTGTGATCGTTTTTAACTAAAGATCATATAGTTTTACAAGAAACAACACATTTTATAGATGCATAAATGACCTCACTTTGGAGACCTTTAGGACCACCATATGCATAAGGAGGAATGCCCACAGTTCCAAGTTAAAGGATGAACTTATTAGCAAATTGCTTGCCTTGTTTGGTGAGGATTCCTTTAGCAAAAGTGGAGTCATCTCAAAAGTAGACACATATTTCAAATATGTGAGGGGCCAATATAGCTTTCATCTGCAAAATAAACCTAGGTATGAGTGTCCTAAAATGATTCCAAACAAGATGTAAGGCCCTATAGGAAGATGCAAAGGAGAAAACACTCTAAAAAGAGGGAAAGGCACCACCCGGGACAGGAAGGTATGCGACTCTTTTAATAAATGTAACTATATGATGATTTATATTTACTTTTACATCATAATTGGTACATCTAATTATGTATTTGAATTTTTTCAATATAGGCTCCCGGACACATCTAAATCGACATAGGAAAGGATATATGAACATTGGAAGCACAAACTAGGCCCGGTTGGTTACTTGAGACTAGCCGCACAAATTGTAAGTATACAAAATCCTTTGCATTCAAAAAAAAATTGTTAACAATATTAATTTAATTGCACAAAAAAAGAAATATTCATGCTTTTATGCAAAATTGCAGGGAAACCTGTTCAAAGAAGCTCTAAGGAAGACCTCAATCTTAGCTACATGTACGGATATCAAGTCATGCTTGAACAAAGACAAATATTGAGGAAATCATAATCTTGCAGCACTCAATCTTCCTCATTGGTAAACAAAATAAACAAATTTTATTTACGATTTACTACTTGTATAATCTATTGATTATTATTTTCGACCATAAAGTAATCCATTTGTTTGTTTTAAACAGTCTACCTACGAAGATACAATTTTCAACTTGTGCAGGTTTGTAATTCTAATTCCATTGGCATTTCCTACTTACAAAAATTTTGGTGGTTACTGTAATCTCTTGGTAATTTTCCTGGATGTGGAGGGGGATTACCCAAAGTAACCTTTTCAAACCTTATTTAGAATTGGAAACTAACCTTTCCAATTTAGAGGGGATCCCTCAATTATTGTTTGTCACAATGGCCAGATATTCAAAAAAAGACAAGTTTTAATCGATGGTTTTAATTTCATGAACCCATTCTAATCACTATAAAAACACTGACGATGTTTTAGAAGTGTTGCTATCCTCTCTACCATTTTTGGACTTCATCAACACTCTTGTATGTTTATGCTAGTACTAACTGAGAATTTTACTACTTAGCCAAATTCAGGAGTTATTTTTTTTAACATTAACCCTTGATCATAGTGCTCAGCCCCGTCCTACTTCTTGGCCTGACTTTATCTCCCTTGGAAAAAAATGGAAATTTTATTTGACAATTCACAGCATTAGAAAAATTTTATACACCCTAACAGTTACTATTCTTTTTTATCTTTTTCTCATCAAGTAATAGGAGAAAATTGCAAGTTCTAACAAACTACATCTTAGTTGCTTTAAAAACAATAAAATTCTTATTCTAATATCATTTGCAACTTTTGTTGGTAGCAGGAACGTCGTCAAAAATTTTGTGGGGCATGTACCTAGAACTGTTACGAAGGATGATGTAAGTATGACTAGTGTGTAGCTTCCTCCAATCACCAACAATGACATGTTTTTCATTCATGTTGCCATCAATGAAAACACATAATCAATAATATCAATCTTGATCTAGAACATGTTAAATTTGGCATCCAAGGCAAGGGGATTATGTATACTTCTCTACTCCATTTGTACTATTTTTTATTACATAATATTTCAGTACCAAAATATATTCATATTTGAATTTGTCGAATTGATCTTTCTATATATTTTCAGGAAATGCACTCCTAGGTCACCAAAATTAACACCAAGGGCTCAAGAATGCATGCCAATGGATTAGATCAACTTTATCAGGCTTGTTTCTACTCAAGCAGTGTCTTTCCAATTTCAGATGCCCACTTTGTTCAACAAAAATGCACATCAAAAGCTTCAACTAGCCAAATTCTACCTTTTGGAAGTCATATTTAGAAAATGCACACCTAGGTTAGTAGAATGCATGCCAAGAGAACATATTTGATTGGTTTGTGCTCAAACTTCACACATGGATTCCTTAGTACATGATACATGCCCCTATACTAAAGTTCTCGTCCTCTATAGTTTTCTTAGGGGGATTTAAGTTTTGCAAAGCCAATATTTATGCTTTCATCCATGTCATAAAATATCATTGATTGAATCTTAAATTGGCTTCAATCATGCTACATTTAATATTACCCTTTGACCAACATTGTCACCTTCTCAGCTTCTCCATGCCTGCTCAAGGTATGACTAGTGTGTAGCTTCCTCCAATCAACAACGACATGTTTGTACTTCATGATGACATCACTAACAACACACAAGCAATAATGTCAATATTGATCTAGAACATGTTAAATTTGTCATCTAATGCAAGGGGCTTATGTTTACTTCTCTACTCCATCTGTCCTATTTTTATATTACATAATATTTCAGTACCAAATTATATTCATATTTGAATCTACCAAATTGATATTTTTGTATATTTTCAAGAAATGCACACAAAGGGCTCAAGAATGCATGCCACTGGGCTCGAATCAACTTCATCATTATTTTCTCTACTCAAGCAATGTCTTCCCAAATCCATATGCCCGCTTTATTCAATAAAAATGCACGCCAAAAGCTTCAACTAACCAAATTCTGCCTTTTGACATTCATCTTTAGAAAATGCACACCTAGGTAAGTAAAATGCACACTAAGAGCACATATTTGATTGCTTTGTGCTCAAATTTGACAGTACTTGGATTCCTTGGGCCATGATACACACCCCTGTGCTAAATTTTTCCTCCTCTGCAGTTTTCTTAGTGGGAATTAAGGTCTGCTAAGCTAATATTTTTATGCTTCCAGCCATGTTATCAAACATCATAGATTCTTTTATCACTTGGTGATTTTCTAGGTTGTATCAAAATAAATCCCCAAGGTAACCTTTTCAAACCTTCTTTAGGACTGAAAGTTGGCCCTTTCAATCCAGTGGGACCTCCCTCAATGAGTTTTAATCTCAATGGTGAGATTTATATGCAAGAGTAAGGTTTTAATGATGGTTTAAAAAATCTAAGGATGAGACCATTATGCATGGAGTCAAACTTGAGTGCTTATATAAGCTATCAGTGAATGGTTTAGAGTGATCCAAGAAGCAAAGGCAAGGTAGATGATGTTTTTTTAGTTAATAGGAACATTGTAGTATATAGGAAGAAGGAGAATTAACAAACCATTACATGTAGATCATCTAGATGTGGATGAATTATAAATGCAATTTTAGAAGAAACTGATGGAATATTCAATTGCTATGAAGCAGAGAATCATTCATGAATGAATTCTAATCATAATATTTTCCAAATAAACATTGAAGAATACACATTCAAATGGAAACTAAGATAAACAATCACATACACATAGGAAAACACTAACTACATAATACTGAACATTCATGTATTATTATTCTCATGAATCCTCTCAGAAAGATGATAGAAACATAAAAGGCAAACAATAAGGGAACAATCCACAAGACTTCATTTCATTAATCTATGGCCAAAAAAAATACATGGCAAAAATATACACCCGACTCAACAAATCCAAAAAGAAAAACTTCTAGTTCTGAAGTTTCCAACCCCGATCACTTGGCTCGCTTTACATGATATAAGCATCAAGGGCACCTGAAATCAGTTTTTGTCTGAATTGATTTGTTATAGAAAACTAATAGTTTTTCACATTTACTTTTTTACACTGAAATATTGCATCTATTAAACAAAATTGTCATTCAAATCCTTATTATTTTCCTGCCACTTTTCTTTCCTCGAATATATACGTTGGGTGGATATGTTGTTTGTAATGTAGTTGGACTTGTTGATTCTACATTCTGTGTTGCACCTTTTCTACTCATTTGATGCATCATCTCGACATTTTCTTGACCTCCGGGTGGCATGAAAGCTAATGGAACCTAGTCCTACACCAATTGGCTTGAGACAATAGGATATTGTTGACTGCTATATTGTCCCTATGAAGGAGTTGAACCTTGTCCTAGAGTATTAGTGTGTGGAGGAACTTATTTATAATATTGTGAAACAGTTTTCCAACCCCTTCCCAGAGGTATGGAGTGAGCTTTTAATGCCTCCAAGATTATTTTTGCATCAGCGTGCCTTTCATATGATATGGGATCCATCTCTTTAAATATCCTTTTTAACCGGATCCATATCTGAAATTGATGCCCTACTCTCTTAATTACTTACTCCCTAGTAGCCACACTTTCCAATTGATCATCTTTAGGATCTGAGTTCCTCTTCTACATTATCTTCTCTTTGAATTTTTCCTTTGGCCATATATATTTATTTATGTCCCAACGGTGAGGTAACCCCAGCTTTAATAGTTCTTCAAATCTATATTTGAAACCATTAACATCATTAAAGGCCTTCATGCGGATATTGTTCCTTGTCAACAAAGCTTGTTTAGTAATCATTTGTTTTTCTATTTTAATGAGTTGAACTCTCCTTGTACTTTGCATCTCCTCCGGCTGTATTTTTCTATTACTATTTAGATATTCAATTATTTTCTCTGCTTCTTTAGGTTGTTACCCAACTGTGCTTCCATTGACCTAACTTCCTCTCTCATGGCCATGTACAGTTCTAGCTTTTTTTTAAATTAACACAAATGTGTACCATTCCTTCATCAGCAACTTATTTATCTTATCCTGTACTTTTTGATTTGTTCTTCTACTATGTTATTAGCCTTTATATCCATCTTTAACTTAGTAATCTCACTTTTCATATTATCCACTTCTACGTCTAGGTCATGGATGGTGTCTTCTTTTTTTCTTTCTCTCTTTCAAGCTCAACTATTCTTTGATTCTTCTGTGCAATATCATCTTCCAACTCCTTTATTTTCTATATTTTATCAATTTGATCTTCTATTATTGGTTGTTCTATAGGTTAAGTATTAGTATTGCCATCCATGGGATCCAAGTCCACTATTTCTATCCTTTTCTACTGGTGCTCGGGCTCTCTTGAGGTTTTCCTTGGTTCTATTGTATTTTACTTTGCCTTATGTGTACTTTAAGGTAAGCTTTGAATAACATGCATAGTTGGTATTGATGATTGTTGCATCTTTATGGCAGTAAATTGAAATCTAATATTTTCTACTTCCTACTCTTTATCTTTGGCTAACTTCTTGTATTGCATCATACTGGTGTATAGTCTTTCACTTTATTCTTGGGCTTGTCTCATCTATGGAGTTTGTATAAAGCTGAATAGCTGGGAGCTTTAATTATTTCCTGAGAAGTTCAATCTCATTGTCTTTTTCCTTAAGGATGTCTGCAGCATTTGTACCATCACTAGGATTTGTGCTTAGGGATATGATTTTTCTCTCTAAGCCCCTTGTCACAAATTGTTTGGCCCTTACTGTTTCTTTTTCATATTTCCAAGGTTCTTCAAACCTATTTAGAGTTGTTCTAAGTATATTTTTATCTTGATGTATTTAACTATATCTTTACACATCATGTCACTTATTTGTTTATAAAAATCCACCTTGTCCAATGGTTCAAACTCATCAAAATGTGTTTCATATTCATCAGTTGTCCATTCTTCTAAACTGTTAGGATTTGGTACTATGGGATTCATTATGGACCATTCTCTATAGTGTTTTCTTTATGGTCTAGTAAAGTGAGAAGACATTTTCCTATTGGTGTTATGGCCCTCCTGGATTCATTCATTTCTAAGATATTTCTATCTTTAATACCCTTGTATTTAGTGTGAAGATCTTTTTGTACTTGGACTAACCCTATTGAAGGTGACTGCGAAGCTCCAGTGATCAACATCCTAGGCTCTATGAATTTCAGGGAAGTATAGTGGGTGAATTTTATCCCTGGTCCCTTTCCTTTGTATACCATAAGATGTATAATTTGTATCAAATATGTAGGTAGCATTTCTTCTTCTTCTTGCAGTTCTTCCACTATTTTCCTTTTGGATGGATGATCATGTTCACCTTCATCTACCTCCATAACATCAATGATCTCCCCATTCCCCCTTTTCTAACCTGTTAGTCTTTCTCTTTTCTCCCTTAGTTTACGCTTGGCCTATTAGACTTCCTCCCAAGTTTCTTTGTTAGTTATGCTTTCACATTCCAACCTTGACTAATAATCATATGTCTTTTTCTCCAGCCTCATCTTTTTTATTATTCCATGAGGGTCATAGTTCATAGCGTCTGCTTTTTAAAAAAATAGTTTCCTTAACAAACTCTCAATGTATTCATAAGCATTTAACCCTTTGAATTGGAAAGGACCTACCTCTTGAGGTAACAAGAAAATTCTGCCATGTCTGTAATGTTTGAAGTGTATTTCATCTACCTTAAACCTCTACCTTGTGTATTCTAATGCAAAGAACCTTGGTGTGAGGAAGGTAGGTAGTTGATAGGATTCATATTCATAGCCATACACATTAATTATTATATAAAATGTAAATAGAAACCAATCTCCAATCATGGTATCCTGAGTTAATTGTAACCACTTTTTATTTTCTAGGAACATTATGGGAGGTAGAGTATCATGGATAATTTGATATGTGATACTCGTCACTTGGTTTGTAAATTCTAGGAAATTAGAATTAGCAAGCCTCCCTAGGATGAGGTTAGTCCATTTGTATACTAGGACTAGATTTCCCTCATCATCTTCCATCTTTAAGTTCAAGGAGTGATAGGATTTATGGTTTTGATGAAGAAACATATAGAAAAGGTAAGAGGGGTATCTAAACCGGGTAATGATGGGACATCCTTCAAGTTGTTCTATCATTATCTAGATAATGTGGTCACATAAATCATATTTGGGAAGAGGGATTTCATGTATTGGGTTTAGAATCAAAAGAAAACCTAGAGTCACTACATATGTTGACTCGTCGATGTTGTATCCAATGGTTGTGCAGATGAGGGAAATTGTTAGCGAAAATTCTCAATCAGTGCAAACAAATATTGTTTCCCTAGTCTATAGGGTATAGATCTAGAAAAAAACACAAACAATAATGAAAACATTTCCCTAGATCTGATTAGATTACTTGGATAGAATGAAACCTTGCCTTTTTCTAAAGGTTTTCATGTTAAACTAGTAACAACAAGGAAGGTCTTCCTGCATGCATGTGTTCTTTCATCCAGAAGACTTAAAATAGGAAACCAGTTGTATTTAATTTACTTTTCCTAAGTTTACTTTGGAAAATAAATTAAAGTTGTCTAAATTAACTTTAGTGAACCACTAGTTAAAGTGAAAGTGAAATTAGGGCTTTTTCTTTACCAATAGTTAAAGTGAAAGTGAAATTAGGGTTTTCGCTTTACCTAAAGTTATAAAAGGGAGATCAATTGGTGAAGAGAACACACAATTGATAGAGACAGGATACAGACAAGGAGAGAAAGTTAGACAGAGGATTTAGCCGAGAAGACGGAGGAGCGAGCAACAGGATCATCGAGCTTCGTACAGCTGGGTCGTACACTCACACAGGAGGGTGTTGAGGTTTAGCTGGGATTTTCCCAGTGATTATGTCGGGTACTGCATTCGCCAGGTTTGGATGAATTTGCAGTGATTGTAAAAGTTCCATATTTTCTCATAATAAAATCTATATTTGACTGTTGCACCAATTTTCCCATCTTGGGTTTTTTCGGGGGTTTCCATACCCAAAATAATAGTGTCAATATCGTGATGTGATGTTGTGAATTATTTCTCAGTTTTATATTCTGCTACATACTGTAAGATATATTCATGTGTGGTTATCAGTTGATATTTTGCATGCAATGTTTAGCCCTAGTTGAATATTAAAGGAAAATTTACATGGTATCAAATCTCTGGTGAGCTAAAGCTGAGAGATTTGTAGCAGTAGTGATATATCAAGGGAAAATCTATAGGAAGACACAAACCGAGACTTCTTGATCTAGGGTTTGACAAGTACACTTCACTATGGCCGTGCAGTTGAGAGTTGAGGATAGACTCCAGGGTGCTTAGAACTTTCCTACATGGAAAGAAAGGATCACAAGGATCCTGGATGTCAGTGATGTAGAGGAGCACATTGACTCCATGAAGGTTGCACCCACAGATCCGGTAGATTTAGCAGCTTGGAAGAAGATTGATTCCAGAGCCATGTTGATTATCATGGATGGAGTGAAGGACCATATAGTCCCTCACCTTTCTGGTAAGAAGACCGCAGAAAAGATGTGGATGGCTTTGGAGAGTCTATACCAAAGCAAGAACGAGAACCGGAAGATGGTGTTGAAAGAGAGGATGCGCGGCACGAAGATGGCCAAGGGATAAGGAGTGGTACCTTATCTCACGAGGCTCACACAAATCAGGGATGAGCTTGGATCTGTTGGCTCTAAGACAGTGGATGAGGAGCTAGTTCGGATAGACCTCAATGGCTTCTCTAAGCCATGGGACACCTTTGTCAAAGGTGTTGTGGCTAGGGAGAAGCTCCTTGATTGGCAGAGACTATGGGATGACTTTGTGTAGGAGGAGACCCACATGGGTCAAGGATCAGGCTCATCTAGCAGTGCCCCACATATTATGGATGAGGAGGCTGTAGCCCTTATAAGGAAGAGAAAGGGGAAGGCAAAGAGGAAGAAGGATGGTAAGAAAAACCTTGACATGTCAAAGGTCAAGTGTTTTATCTGCCACAAGCAGGGACACTTTGCCTCCTAGTGCCCAGACAGGAATAAGAAGAGTAACACTCAGACGGTTGGATCTACAGAGATGGATGAGTTCAGAAGGAACTTCGATGAGGATTTTTGCTTGATAGATTGCATGGAAAGCACCACAGGGAGCAACATATGGTACATTGATAGTGGAGCATCTAGTCACATGACTGGACAGAAGAAATTCTTCAGAGACTTGCAAGAGGGTGGAACAGGGATCCATGTTGAGCTGGGTGATGATGCGCAATATCAGGCGTAGGGAGTTGGAACTGTTTCATTTGAGAGGGAGTCTGGAAAACCCCTTAGCTTTACTGATGTGTTATATGTTCCAGGACTGACCAAGAACCTTATATCAGTATCTACTCTGGAGGACAAGGGATATCAAGTGAAGTTCTGTGACCATAGAATGTATATCAGGCCCAAGGGTCGAATAGGAGCTTGGATCAGGTGGTTGGCAGAAGGAGTGGGAAAGTGTACAAATTACACTTTGAGCCTGCAAAGGTTCTAGTCAGCAGCAACAGTAGTAGTCAAGGTGAGTTGTGGCATAGGAGGATCGCACACTTACACCATGGAGCACTAAAGCATTTGAGATAGGTAGTCATTGGAGTTCCTTAGATACAGGAGGAAAAGAATAACCACTGCAAGGGTTGTGCTTTGGGGAAGAACATCAGGAAGCCTTTCCCATAGATTGAGCACAAGTCTAAGGAGCCCTTGGACTTGGTGCATTCGGATGTATGCGGACCTATGAGTGTCCATTCATTCAGTGGTTACAGTTACTGCGTAACCTTCATTGATGACTATTCAAGGAAAACCTAGATCTATTTCCTAAAGGTCAAGTCAGAGGTCTTTGAGACGTTCTGAGAGTTCAAGACTCTTGTGGAGAACCAAATAGGAAAGAATATTAGGGTGTCGAGGACAGACAACGGGGGTAAGTACACTTCCAATGAGTTCATGGAGTATTGTTCGACTGAGGGGATCAAGAAGGAGCACACTGTCCCCCATACCCCACAGCAGAATGGAGTTGTAGAACAGAAGAACGGGACTATGGTTGGAGCAGCCAAGGCCATGCTATTTGATTAGGGATTACCACTATTCCTCTGGGCCGAGGCATACAAGACTGCAGTATACATTCAGAATAGGTGTCCCCGCACAACCTTGGGGAGGAAGACACCGGAGGAGGTCTTCACAGGCACTAGGCCAGATGTGAGCCACATTCACATATTTGGCAGTATCTGCTATTGTCACATTCATGTTGACAATAAGGAGAAGTTGGACCTTTTCTAGAGAGAAGGGGTTACTTTTTGGTTACAGCGATATTTCGAAGGCATATAGATTTTACATTCCTGCTCGCAGGAGGATCATTGTGAGCAGGGATGTCCAGTTCAATGAGGATAAGGCCTTGTGGAGATCTTTGGACTTACCAGCAAAGTAGCAGCCAGCACAGGAGTCGAGAGTCAAGTTGGAGGAGCCAGATGTACAGGTATAGGTACAGAAATAGAGCACAGGTTCTAGTGTTCAGAGAGAGTCTGGTGGACAGGATCCTTCAGTCATTGACTTGAAGGATGAGCTGTAGTAGGAGACGGATATCCAACAGCCGCAGTAGGTTTACACTAGGCCAAGGCCTAAGTGATTTAGATCCACAGTGCAGGCTTCCAGGAAGGTAGATCCTCCATACACATCTTTTAGACGAAGTGTACCACCAGAGAGGCCTAGTTATATGGAACTGATGACAAATTTGATTAACTATGAACCTTCCAGCTTCGGAGAGGATGCACAATATGATGTGTGGTAGGAAGCTATGGTTAAGGAGTATGACTCCATTATGAAAAACCAAGTATGGGAGGTTGTGCCGAGGCCACAAGGGAAAAAGGTGGTGGGATCCAAATGGATCTACAAGGTGAAGCATGTAGCAGATGGAAGTGTGGAGAAGTACAAGGCATGCTTCATGGAAAAGGGGTTTTCACAGAAGGAGGGTATTGATTATGAGGAGACCTTCGGCCCTGTTTCTAGGTATTCTTCCATTCGGACCATTATCTCACTAGCAGCTGAGATGGGTTGGCGTGTCCATCAGATGGACGTCAAGACTGCCTTCCTCAACAAAGTTATAGAGGAGGAGGTGTATATTGAGAAACCAGAGGGGTTTGATGTGGAGAACAGGGAGACGCATGTATGTAGACTGCATCGAACTCTTTACGGGCTCAAGCAGGCACCTCGAGCATGGTACTCGAGGATTGACAGTTATCTATGCGAGATGGGATTTTAGAAGAGTGAGGATGACCACAACCTGTACTTCTTGATAGGTGAGGTGCCTCTCATACTGGTCTTATATGTGGATGATCTCTTTTTGACAGGAGATGAGAGGTTGATTGGAGACTATAAGTCCAACCTTGTAGTAGAGTTTGAGATGAAAGACCTTGGGCTGATGCATTACTTTTTGGGATTGGAGGTTTGGCAAAGAGATGGATGCTTATTCATCGGATAGGGGAAGTATGCAATAGAGATCCTGAAGAGATTCAGGATGGAGGACTGCAATCCTGTGGCCATACCTCTAGTTTCCAACTGGAGGAAGATTGATGCATCAGGATCAGACGAATTTGATCCTACCTTGTATCGTTAGCTTATCATATCGCTTATGTATCTAGTCAACACTCGACCAGACATCAGCTTTGTATTCAACTCTTTGAGTCAATTCATGGTGGACCCTTAGAGAGTGCATTGGACAGCTGTGAAGCACATACTTCGCTACATCAGAGGTACAGTGGAGTATGGATTGGTTTATGAGTGCAGGGGGAGTGTATAGTTAGCAGGTTTCACAAATGTTGACTGGGCAGGATGTGTAGAGGACCGGAAGAGTACATCAGGTTGTTGTTTCAACATCAAATCAGGGTTTGTCTCTTGGTTCAGTGGGAAGTAGAATTCAGTTGCATTGATCTCGACAAAGGTTGAGTACATGGCATCCAGCATGGCTGCTTGTGAGGGTATGTGGCTGAGGAAGTTACTTGCAGGGTTGTTCGAGTGTGACCTAGAGGCTACAGTAGTTCACTGTGACAATCAGAGTGGCATCAGGCTATCTGAGAATCTAGTGTTCCATGACCGGAGCAAACACATAGACATCAGATACCACTTCTTGAGAGATTGTGTTCAGAGGGGAACCATTCGGTTGGAGTACATACAGACAAATGAGCAGGTGGTGGACATTTTCACCAAGGCACTTTGCAGACAGAGTTTTGTGAAGTTTAGGAAGAAGTTGGGGTTGCTACCGAAGCCCTTCCTCGTTGAGAGGGAGTGTTAAACTAGTAGCAACAAGGAAGGTCTTCCTACATGCATGTGTTCTTGCATGCAGAAGACTTAAAATAGGAAACCAGTTGTATTTAATTTACTTTTCCTAAGTTTACTTTGGAAAAATAAATTAAAGTGATCTAAATTAACTTTGTGAACCACTAGTTAAAGTGAAAGTGAAATTAGGGTTTTTGCTTTACCACTAGTTAAAGTGAAAGTGAAATTAGGGTTTTTGCTTTACCTAAAGTTATAAAAGAGTGATCAATTGGTGGAGAGAACACACACTTGTATTCCAATAGAGACAGGATATAGACAAGGAGAGAAAGTCAGACAGAGGATTTAGCCGAGAAGACAGATGAGAGAGCAGCAGGATCATCGAGCTTTGTACAGCTGGGTCGTACACTCACACAGGATGGTGTTGAGGTTTAGCTGGGATTTTCCTAGTGATTATGTCGGGTGCTGCATTCGCTAGGTTTGGGTGAATTTGCAGTGATTGTAAAAGTTCCATATGTTCTCATAATAAAATCTATATCTGATTGTTGCACCGATTTTCCCATGTTGGGTTTTTCCGGGGGTTTCCAAACCGAAAATAATAAGGTCAATATCGTGATGTGATGTTGTGATTTATTTCTTAGTTTTATATTCCGCTACATACTATAAAATATATTCATGTGTGGTTATCACTTGATATTTTGCATGCACTATTTATCCCTAGTTGAATATTAAAGGAAAATTTAAATTTCCTTGCTAGCTTGAAGCTTTAGCATCAGTTGACATAGAGAAACTTGCACAAAGATTAGATCCAATAAGAAACAAGTGGAAACATACAAGATAATCAAATAGAACTATATCAATCACCGAGGAGAAAGATAATAAACTTGAATTACACAATGTTTATGGGAAAGGAAAACACTTTGTATTAAAAAATGAGGGAAATACCACAAGCATAAAGCCTTGGTGTTGAGAGTATTTTCCAATGGAGTCTTTCCTCAAAAAAGAGCCATAAAGAAATATATTTGTCCTAATTTCTTCAGCATTTACTTGCTCTCATTCTAACCCCATTATCCCATGAGGTGAAACTTCATTTATAAGCCAAAAGAGATGAGGAAGGGATGTGAGAATCAAGGGAGAAGGGATGAGGTAATATCCTACCAAGGTGAAGGTGAGTGAGATCCATCCTATAAAGAAGGGATTAGCCTCCACGAGGGTCTCCTTCAAGGGGATTCTCAAAAGTTCTATTTTCTCCCTTCATACAGGATCTTACACTCTTTATACATATGCAAAATGTGTCAGCGGCACACTCTACTATGATGCAAGATGCGTCGACACACTTTGATAGAAGGCAATGTGCATCAGCCTCTCTAGATATGGTTTTTTCAAAAGGAAAAAACTTCAGAGCTCATCTTCCACAAAGGTTTGGCTAATCACTTTAGGGATTGAGACAACAAAAGGTTGTACAAGTTTTGTGGTCATGGTGAGGATGAAAAATCCGTGTAACAGATTACCCCCCAAATTATGAAGCTAGGTAACAAGATAGGTGAAATGATTTGATAGATAAAGGATGTAGGCTCGAGGCAACGAACCATCGGTTAGAAATATGTCAACAACAAACAATGAATTTCTTTGTTGTACAATAATTTATCATCCCAATGACTCACAACATGCCTTCCGACCAATACACTACATATCCATGCAAATATTGAACAAGGATACAACCACCGACATACAATGTGGATCCGTACCTAAAATAACTATGGAGAAATCATGGCTACAAAAAAATAGAGCAGATCCATGATGAGATAATAACACAACCTTGGCCAATACAAAGTGGATATATGTGACAGTACATCAAAAAATCACCATTGCAACTTAGGTAAGTACATGATCTACAAGGTATTCAACTCAAACCCACAACGATATGATTATAGCCATGTGAATAAATGATCTAAAGTCGTACAAGGTAGAAACCACTTGACTACCGGTCAATGATGTAAATCGTTAACAAGTGCGAGGGAAATCACTGATAATGATAATGATCCCCATGGTATCATAGTACATTCTGATGAATGCAAATAGATGATATGGATTCAAGCATCCCTGGAATCATTTGATCAAAGGCCAATGATGTAAACCTACTGTCGAAAGCAAGGAAATCTATCATTGAGGCATGCAAACTCCAAGGTAATAACTAGTTTCTAAGTATAATTCTTGGATGATGTGTTAATGTCGACAGGAATAGACTCGTCGAAGGAGGGCCACAATGTATCCCACATCATCAACACAAAATGAACACAAGAAAGTGATGTAAAATGATAGATCAAATGACCATGAACTAACACAAAAGTGTAATGGTAAACACGAGAGATTATTTCAGGGATGGCTGACACAATAGAAGGCTTTATGACTATAAAGGTTGGATCCTACTAAAGACTCCCCTTGAACATTGAACAACACGACAAGTGACTTGGTAGCATTGACTCAACAAGGCAGAGACCAAAAATAATGCAAAGATGATGCATTCTTTGGATGACTCAAAGGAGAAAATGACTCATGAAAGTGGATCGACTCGAGGATAAGTTGATTACCCAATCGTTTGAATGAAATTCAGACAAGTGTCATGTTCAAGGGTGACTATAAGTTGTCATTAATACAAATGAAAAATGTTTCCCATTCCCTTAATCTCTCTATCATGATGGATGAGTGCCTCTTTGATTTTTAACGATCTTGAAAGGGGTAACAAATGCTCGATCTAGCTCATCTTTTTAGGATGATTCCAATCTCACATGTTTTATGAACCTGAGAAAGGAGGGGTTCGATCCAGAAAAGGATCCTTCATTATTTATTTTTAACGAGTCCAAGGAAGGTAAACTTAGTGTCGTTTCATGTGAAGAGAGTCTGAAATGACTAAGAAGACTCAAATGTGGAACTTTTCATAAATTTAGTCCCCAAGGTCTGAAAAAAAGCATAAAATGATACCTACGAGAACTCTTCTAGTTATGATGAACTAGAGTGTACCTTTTTTCGTAAATGAGTCAAAATGGTTCGAAAAAGGGGTAAACTATCACCAAATAGATGACCTTTCAAATAATTTTACAAGCATGAAATAAACAAGCTCGCTTGGCGCTCTTTCACGCTCTCACAGTCTCTCTTCTAGTACAATACAATGCCCACATCTAGTACGATTACAATGGAGCCTCCTCAAGCCTTATAAAGGCTTAATCACTTGCAATACCATGGGACAATACCATGGGCTACAACAAATCATGTGCCCAAACCATATGCTAGACCTAACCACCTTTGACTCAATCCCAAGTCAAGGTTAACACATGCAATACGATGGGACAATACCATGGGCTACAACAAACCATGTGCCCAAACCATGTGCTAGACCTAACCACCTTTGACTCGATCTCAAGTCAAGGTTAACCCTAACAATCCCCCCTTTAAACTTGACTTGGAGTAATCACCAACTCCCCTCAAGTATTTACCGAGGAATCTTACATACACCCCCCTATCACCTAGGTCTATCTCCCGACTTTACCGGTGAGTTACCAGGGGTATGCATGCCTTACCAGGTCTTACAGCCATATGCCCATTTACATGCAAACCGCTACATTACATTTTTTTTTCATGTGCTTTCATGGTGACTAATCACAACAACTCTACCGCTGCTGCACTTGCTGGACCTTGGACTTGGCAAATTTCTTCTTTTCACCTTCATGCTTTAAGGCCAACAGAAACCGAGCAGGAACTCAGTTTCTCTCTGGTTACTCCCTTTGTCAACATGTCTGCAGGATTCTGGCTAGTGTGAATCTTTTCTAGTTTTAACAGTTCTTCATCTAGAACAGATCTTATGAAGTGGTATTTGAGTTCTATATGTTTAGTCCTTGAATGAAAGACTGAGTTCTTTGCAAGATGAATGGAACTCTGGCTGTCACTGTACAGCCTACTATTCTCCTGTTTCTTACCCAATTCTTCCATGAACCTCTGCAACCAAATCATCTCCTTACTAGCCTCTGTAGCAGCAACATACTATGCTTCCGTTGTTGAAAGTGCAACAACCTGTTGTAGTTTTGAAATCCAACTTACTGGTGTTCCACCTACAGTGAACACATACCCTATGGTGCTCCTCCTGCTGTCTTTATCACCAACCATATCTGCATCAACATATCCCTGTAGAACAGTGTCTGAACCTCCAAAACATAATGCATGAGAAGTGGTACCTCTCAAATACCTGAGAATCCACTTTACTGCTTTCCAATGCTCTTTACCTGGATTATTCATATGCCTGCTCACAACTCCCACTGCATGTGCAATATCTGGTCTTGTGCACACCATGGCATACATCAAACTCCTAACTGCTGATGAATAGGGAATCTTGGACATGTAATCTATCTCTTCCTGTGTCTCTGGACACATATGCTTGCTTAGTTTGAAATGGCTTGCCAAAGGTGTGCTGACTGGTTTTGCATTCTGCATTCTAAACCTCTACAACACCTTTTCTATGTACTCACCTTGAGACAATGTCAATTTGCAATTTTTCATGTCTCTTGTTATTCTCATACCAAGGATTTGCTTTGCAGCACCCAAATCCTTCATCGCAAATGATTTAGCTAGTTTTCTTTTGAGCATATTTATATCATGCATGTTAGACCCTGCAACAAGCATGTCATCCACAGACAATAACAAGATAATATATCTTTCGTTATCTAGCCTCTTGAAATAAACACAGTGGTCAGAATGACATCTATCATAACCTTGTTCTGTCATAAACTTATCAAATTTTAAATACCACTGCCTTGGAGCTTGCGTCAGGCCATACAAGCTCTTCTTCAACCTACAAACCAAATTCTCCTTCCCTTTGACCTCATACCCTTGTGGCTGCTGCATATAAATCTCTTCCTCCAAATCCCCATGGAGAAAGGCCGTTTTTACATCTAATTGTTCAAGATGCAAATCTTCTACCGCCACTAGACTTAAAATAATTCTAATTGAAGTCATTTTAACAACAGGAGAAAATAATTCATCAAAGTCTATACCTTTCTTTTGTGCAAACCCCTTTACAACAAGTCTAGCCTTGTACCGCTTCTTTCCTCCATCTTCTTCCT